>JZLH01S0598474.1:10648-23862 GCA_001188425.1 Eucidaris tribuloides
AAAACTTGTTTGTTTGAAAATTTGAGTACCTTGAACTTATGAAAGGAAGTTTATATGTGACCCGTCACCACAATACCCTGATAAAGTCGTACACCCCAAAGTTAAGGAAAGTTGAAAATAATGTAACTAGGATGTAAAATATGAAAGTGAAGTGTCTTCAAAAATCAAAACTTGTATGTCCTTCACGTGTTGCAACAGTTGGAATATTTATATTTTACACCCAAAGTATATTTCTTTCTACTTTTATGTTTCATAAGATGTGCGACTTTATCACGGTATCATGGTGACAGGTCACATATACTCCAACATACATTCTACACAAATAAGAACACATGAAAACAACTTTTGGACATAACTTCTAATCTAATAAGCTGACAGTGTTTGCAAAGGCTTTTGACATTTTCTCATTGGGCTTGCTACTCTACAGCATTATTATTGACTGAGAGACGATATGATTTTCACTTGGTTGACTGAGAAGCCAACATAACTCATAAATTTATGTGTTCTTTCAGTAACGACTGCAGGGAATATTTATGTTCAATAATACTAGTAAAAGATTTGTACCTTATAGGTAAATGACATGATTGGGTGTAGTCCTCAACTTGGGCTGAAACTACTCTAGAATCAAGTAAACTATGCAAGGATTCTCCTGTGAAAATCTTGTAGTCAAATGTTGACTCATTCTAAAATAACTAATGTTAATATCCCTTGTGACAGGCAAACCTGCTGTGTGGCTCTCTATGGGTCCTATTTTTATTGTGCCCCAATAGAATTAATGTTCATGCCTGATTCTACTTGAGTAAACAAATTAGAGACAAATCCTTCCAGCTGGGAGATCCACTCCAGCTGGTTTATAGTTGGTACATATTTCAACTCATTTGGCTCTTGAAGTATTTTCAAGTGTTCCCAATCATATCACTAAGGCCTCGGTCACATTTGACGGCGGACACTGTACGATAACTTTAGCTACGAGTATCGCACGGTATTTGGGGCATCGCAGATGGGCTACGCTCTACGTTGTTTGTGTTCACATTATGTACAAGCATCGTGCGATTTCTTGTACGGACCCTTAATTTCGAGCAGGTGCAGAGACTGTACAGATATCGTACATCTATCGTACAGAGATCGTGCGATATCATTGCAGTTGCCCTGCAATCTCCTTAGCCTCTTCACAGATATCGCACGATCAATTTCAGGGAACCCTGCGATAGCTGTACGAGGATCGTACGATGACCCCATGAGGTTACAACCTTCGTACAATTTTTTTGCCTCTCCCTAAATAGGCTTGGTCACATTTGGCTTACGATAACTTTACGGAGCCCGTAAACTCATCGTATCTTCCATATCGTACGAACTCCGTACGGTGACAAGCTTTGACTGTACGATTTCGCACGATTTCACGGGCTCCCCATGGGAATCGTAGCTTCTACGATTTTGTTTAGCGTGAAGGTTTGACAAATTTTAAAGTCGTAAGCCCGTAGCCCGTAAACTTATCGTAGATGGCATCGTACGATCGACGCAGGACATCGCACCGAGGCTTTGCGCTGATCATGCAGTCATTGTACGATATCGGCTATTGTAGTGGGTACTCGAACACTAAAAATGACACAATGGCGTGACATTCTCTGTGAACCCCCTGCAGGATATCGTGCGTTTTCCTTACGATATCGTACAATCTCTGTACGAAATCGAACGATCTGTGAAGAGGCCAAGGAGACTACAGGGCTATTGCGCGATCTCTGTACGATAGCTGTACGATCTTCGTACAGCCTCAGCACCGGCCCGATCTCAAAAGGCCTGTACAAGAAATTGCACGATGCTCGTACATACGTCGTAGCCCGTCTCCATCTGCGATGCCCCCAAAATCGTACGAGTAATCGGGGATAAAGTCATCGTACCGTGTACGCAGTCAACTGTGACCCGATGCTTTTTTCCGATATCATACGATGAGTGTACAATCAGCGCACAGCCTTGGTGCAATATCCCTGCGTTGATCGTACAATATCATCTACGATAAGTCTACTTGCTACGGGTTTACGATTTTTAAAAAATTGTCGAATTTCACACTAAACAAAAATCGTAGAGGCTGCGATTCCCGTGAGGAGCCCGTGAAATCGTGCGAAATCGTTCAGTCACCGTAGGGAGATAGTACGAAATGGAAGATACGATGAGTTTACGGGCTCCGTAAGGTCATCTTAGACCAAATGTGACCTAGGCATAACCTTTATGGGACAGAAGCATAAAGCAATATAACACTATCATCAGTTCTGGATCTTGGCATTTTTTATTATAGACAGTCGAGCAGGTGACTTTGAAAAAAGTTGCCTGTCCAGAAGGAATTTTTTTCCCCCAATAAAACACACTCAACATCTACTAAACTTTAACCTGCCTGCATGTCAGGTAACTTCCTATTTTTTACCCGCCCGACACCAAAATCCCCCGCCATGGGCGGGCGGCCAGGTGCTACTGGACAGATTCTCTCCATGGACTGAAGCGGTTTTGCAATCTGTTTTGTAAGCAATGAAACTAACATGTACTTTGATATGGTCAGCAAATTGGATCAAATTTGATACAAATTCAATATACAGTATCAACATCACAATTTCTCCACACCACTCCACATCTAATACCACACCATGTACCAGACCAGATGCTAAGGCGCACGTACACCCCTCTTTAATATATCACCCATAATCAATTAATGGAATTTGTTGAGTAAACTCATTTTATATGTGACCCATCACCACGATACCCTGATAAAGTCGTACACCCCAAAGTTAAGGAAAGTTGAAAATAATGTAGCTAGGATGTAAAATATGAAAGTGAAGTGTCTTCAAAAATCAAAACTTGTACGTCCTTCACATGTTGCAACAGTTTGAATATTTATATTTTACACCCAAAGTATATTTCTTTCTACTTTTATGTTTTATAAGATGTGCGACTTTATCACGGTATCATGGTGACAGGTCACATATACTCCAACATACATTCTACACAAATAAGAACACATGAAAACAACTTTTGGACATAACTTCTAATCTAATAAGCTGACAGTGTTTGCAAAGGCTTTTGACATTTTCTCATTGGGCTTGCTACTCTACAGCATTATTATTGACTGAGAGACGATATGATTTTCACTTGGTTGACTGAGAAGCCAACATAACTCATAAATTTATGTGTTCTTTCAGTAACGACTGCAGGGAATATTTATGTTCAATAATACTAGTAAAAGATTTGTACCTTATAGGTAAATGACATGATTGGGTGTAGTCCTCAACTTGGGCTGAAACTACTCTAGAATCAAGTAAACTATGCAAGGATTCTCCTGTGAAAATCTTGTAGTCAAATGTTGACTCATTCTAAAATAACTAATGTTAATATCCCTTGTGACAGGCAAACCTGCTGTGTGGCTCTCTATGGGTCCTATTTTTATCGTGCCCCAATAGAATTAATGTTCATGCCTGATTCTACTTAAGTAAACAAATTAGAGGCAAATCCTTCCAGCTGGGAGATCCACTCCAGCTGGTGTATAGTTGGTACATATTTCAACTCATTTGGCTCTTGAGGCATTTTCAAGTGTTCCCAATCATATCACTAACCTTTATGGGACAGAAGCATAACGCAATATAACACTATCATCAGTTCTGGATCTTGGCATTTTTTGTTATAGACAGTCGAGCAGGTAACTTTGAAAAAAGTTGCCTGCCCAAAGGATTTTTTTTGCTCCAATAAAACAGACTCAACATCTACAAAACTTTTACCTGCCTGCATGTCAGGTAACTTTCATTTTTACCCGCCGACACCAAAATCCCCCGCCATGGTGCTACTGGACAGATTCTCTCCATGGACTGAAGCGGTTTTGCAATCTATTTTTGTAAGCAATGAAACTAACATGTACTTTGATATGGTCAGCAAATTGGATCAAATTTGATACAAATTCAATATACAGTATCAACATCACAATTTCTCCACACCACTCCACATCTAATACCACACCATGTACCAGACCAGATGCTAAGGCGCACGTACACCCCTCTTTAATACATCACCTATAATCAATTAATGGAATTTGTTGAGTAAACTCATCAACACATTGGGCTACTGACGCACATAGCAGAAATTCCACTGTTACACAGATTGAAGGAAGTAAAATGAAATGCTATATTAATTCAATTTCCATTAGTACGGTGGCGTGTGATATGGATATGCCTGTACTGTGCAGGGATATCATCTCTGCAGGATTACAATACATCATCATGCATGTAATATCGTCGAGAGTCGAATGGTACTTGTTGTTAGATCTTCAACTTTCTTCCGCTCAACAAGATATTTATGTTTCTAAAGATGTGGAAGCTTTTAAAGTAATTTCTTTTTATGCATGCAGCTACATTATACAACTTGCTGTTCAGCAGTTAGGAATCTTTTTCATGACGTCTAATAAAAGCAGCTAGTATCAATAAAATTTGCACAAATAATACGCATACAATATTATTTCCTGTTTTTCTATATTATCCCCCATTATAATCATTTAAAATATTTCATGACAGCAAAGGAAGACTTGTAGGCAAACGTGACCTTGGAATGCAAAAGATATAGGTGACTCCTCCAATTTCTATGCTCTTAAATTCTCCCATGCAACCATTTCAATAAAGAAGTCGACCAACACCCAGCGTTATGCCAAAGAGAGAAATGCCATTGCACCATTAAAGACAGATTGTGTAAGCATGACAAAGCAAGAGAACGAATTTGATTTGTAACCGAAGAACGAACTCTAAGAAATTGTAAGTAGTGACGGTTGCTATGGCAACAATGATAGCATTGTCTGCGCATCACTTTCTTCTCCACAATTCATAGTTGCTTTGAACCTGCTTGGGTGAATGAGATGGAGAAGTCGAAGTGAAAAGATTCATGATTGATAAAATGATCAAAGCTGATGCTAATGCCTGTGACTCTCTAAGGGCGTGTTCACACATGGATAGTCGAGAGTAAACTTTGACCGAATACATCAGAAGCAAGTCGATTTTATCAGGTGTGTTCACAGTCATGATCACATACATGACACATGCACACACACACACACACACACACACACACACACACACACACACACACACACATAAACTGCCAAAATTTGATCAGCTTACAAGAAAGTTGACTCAATTCAACCAAAAGTTCACTAGTTAAAAGTCATATACTCTGAATTATAAAGTGAACCTGATAAATCTTCAGATGTGTTCATACTAGTGATAATTACAAGCAGCCTATGAGAAAGGCATTCACATTGTCAGTGAGTTGATTAACTTGAAGAAACACTTTAAGTCATGATCAAGAAACCTTGGCTGATGAGCCACAAAGTAGTCATGACTAAACTACTCATGTGTGAACACAACCAATGAATGTCATTGACATTCACTGTTATGTATCATGAAAGCACATGAAAGCTCATGAAATGGTAAACAGACTTAGTGTGAATACCAGTAATCACACGATAATTCACACCATCTAACAATGCCTCCGCACAAAAAAAAAGTTTTCTTGAAAATATTAACAGTTTCAAGATCAATGCTGAGCAAATAGGATTGCATAGTCACGTCAACAGGTTTCGTAACATATAAAATCCATGAATTTTTATAAAAATGGACTGAGTTGACAATTTATGTGTCAGATTCTTTAAAATCCCCTGATGCCAGTTAAAGATATGTTATATAAATATACATCCATAGATGGGGAGTGTCGCCTTTTTGGTTCCAAATGTCACATTTCGGTATGAACCGGTATTTGGATTTGGGGTCTCCAGTTTTTAGTACACTAGATGTATGTCAATGGGAACATTACGAAAACCTTGCGGCATCTTTTCTCAGGAGCTGAAACATGTCGAAAAATATTCAAGGACCCCATTTTAGGGGTCTTCAAATATTTCTAGACTCCCCTCTCCCCACCCTGTCACTCATGGTACACATATTTCTTGATTTTCTTATAAAAAAAGTACTTTTGTGTTAGTATCGCTAGCATGTTAATACATCGGATCTCTAAAGGGTAATTAAAGGTTTTTTTTTTCCAAAGTAAGTGAACTTAGTCATGTAAGTTGGGATTTGCGTGGGATCTACAGAAATGTCTCGAGCAATCTGACTAAAACGGTTGTAAATATACTGCAAAAACAAGTGGATTTGGTTGTAAATTCCTTGTTTGCATGTTTTCATTCCACGTGGGAACACACTGTGAATATTTAAGCGAGAATGTTCCATTGATGTGTATTCCCCTGTTGGAAACTGTGTTTAGGAATAAATGGAGAAAATACAGAAAAATATTTTCTTGCTATTCGAGTCGAGTATTTTCATATCTATAGTAGATAAGACACCCAGTTATATTGTCAGTGGTGTAGTTTGATTGATTTGCAACAACTTTTTTTTTGAGTGGGGGGTAAGGGAGGGATGATGATGTAATCATACTAAAGTTGTGTTAAAAGGACAGATATTCCCCTAGAAAAATCTGTTTACATTGATTTCAACAGTGTATGGGAGTACATTTTATTTGAGTGTTACTAGGGCTTGTTCACCTGGGAGTATATATGTAAATGGATACCTGTGTTAGGGCAGGGGCAAAGTTGGCGGGGGGGGGGGGGGGGGACCCCCTTTTGGTCTTATTCTTTTATTTTGACAGGGATTTTCAGAAATTTTCGACCAAACAGGGGCCCCAGCCCCCTTTTGTTGGATTTTTGGATTCACCCCCGTAGCGGGTGAGAATGCCTTTGGCAATTGACTGCCATGATTTGTCTTCTGGGGTAGCTTACTTGTAGCTAAAAATACTCCTTATGGAGTGCAGGTTGGAACTGTATCCCAGGGTAATACTATCCAGGCTTATAGAGACCAAGGTTAGTGGTATTACGCACTGTATTAAATAGGTGTTTACATGTATTAGTTCTATAACTGTGCACATGAAACATTCTGATAATAAATGAGACTAGTGCAAGTGCAATTTATATTAATGTTTTCTAAATGAAGGAACACTTTTGGATAATTTGCAAAAGTGTAATGTCCTTCATTTTCATAAACTTACTTTCATGTCCTGAAACTTTTCCAAGAGGTAAAACTAAAGTCTGTACTTTGAGTTATTCAAGCGTACTTCAATCAATGACCTTCCCAATGGAATTCGCGTCAACGATGCAACCTAGAAACTCCACAAAGTTAACATTCTTCGATCAAACCCTAATAACTGCATCAGTGCCTTAACAGACTGGTAATATAACCTTCATCCTGCATCGCAAGAAAGCAAAACAAGTAGATGATGAAGTATAACACTCATACATTGATTATCAAGGCTAGAATTATCACGTATCTGACGTAAACTCCCCTATAATCACCCTAGCAACACAATTACACAAGGGAGATGAGAACGGAAGAAAATTCCCATTAATAGATTCCATGTATACGTGTAATCGGGGGTATATTGCTTAACCCATCCACGCACAAATCCCACATTTTGTGGTTTGTTATCGGAACTCCTGAATTAGGAGTAGAAAAATAAAGGAAAATAGCTCAAAGAAAGAGGAAAATTTTCCCTTCAATTTGAGCCTATACTTATCACAGTCCAATGTACGAGTCGATAGCAGGATTTTTCAAAAGAAAAATGATCAAGAAATCTTCAAATTGGCAACGTTTTTAATGATTGAATATCCACTATATCTCACGCAAATTGGCAATGATTGACCAGAAATTTATATAAATTTGTTTCTTTTTTCATTTGTAATGCATGAAACCTCTTTTGGAAGTGCTATTCAAAGAAATAACAAAATATGTTGCCAATTTGAATGATGAAATAGGGATATAATCCTTCCCAAAATAAACCCTGTGCGTGGACGGGTTAACCAGTTGGAGACTAAGAACAAGATATCTAAGGCTGGAGTCTATGGAAAATGTGTGTTATATCTAAATCAATTTGTCTCCAACAGTTTTAAGTGAATGACAGTTAGAAAATGTACATACTGTATTATCAGAATGCAAGGATGTCTAAGTGGTGGGTAGGTGTGGTTGTTATGGGCAGGACAATTCTAACTAAGTGCTGCATTTCAAATCTCTCTTTTTTCTGTTTCTTTTTCAAAGTGCTGATGGAATTTTGGTCAAGAAGAGTCATAGTGCTTTTAACCCAGCTTCTACTCTTTCAATCTGAAATTTAATCTGTACTAAATAGAATTGCAAGAAGCATGTTACACTCTCCGGCCTGGACCATAGTAGTTAGATTGCACAGAAATGTATCTTTTTGCAAGAAGAAATGCATTTTTCAGTCCAATAGAAAACTGTAGTCAGAGTGGTCACTGCCAGTGTATTTTTTTGGTGAATTTTGTACAATATATGGTGTGGAATGGTACAGTGTACTATTTGTTTAGGTCAAAACCATGGAATGCACGACTGCACTTCATATGAAATAAAAAGATATGTATTGCTTTTCAATACCATGCTACATCATCATCAATACTACAAGACCACGACACTCTTTGATTGCTGCCGCTACTACTTCAATTATTACCACTAAACTACTGTAAATTGTACTATACTACCACTCTGCTACTACCACAATTACTACACTACTACTATTACTACTACTACTACTACTTCTCCTACTTTTAATACTACTGCTGTTATTACTACAACTATTGCTACCACAAAGTACTACTACTATTACTACTACTACTCATATTACCACTGCAATTACTATAATTACTAATGCTACTTTGTCTGCTGCTGCTATATTATTCTTCCTCTTTTCATCTACTATTGCTAATTGCTGATGGCCACAATTTTTCCTATAATTGATACTTGTCTTAATATAACTAATAATATTACCTTTAAGAATTAAACAAGCAATTTATACTGATTTTGTCTGCTTAAAGCCACTGGCTATTTCGACCACAGTTAAAAATCTGAGCTACATGATTCCCCATGCTACCAGTGTCTTTGATACGGTCTAAAAATGAAGCCCTGAAAAAATTGTATTTCAAAATGATTATTCAGTACTTTAAAAAAGTGAAAATCTTAAGTTGACCGGATTTAACTGCCCATTTCCTCCCATAGACTTACTGTTGGTAGATCAAGGCTATTTTGTACTCACCCCAAGTATTAATTGTTTATTCATTCATATCTTGCCAGTGGCAGCATAAATTTCCAAACTTTTGTATTCTAGGGTGTTTATTTGTCCATTCAAACACTACTATGTAACTCATATCAAAGTTTGACAATTTTTTAAAATTGAAGCTCCACAATGTTAGCCTATTAACTTTAATCTGCATTGTATCATTCATGTAATATCGATCACTGCTAGTCATATTTAGACGTCATCAAATCTTCACGTTGCCTGGTGCAATGCTGCAACAATCAGTGGCTGAAATCTCTGAATGCAATTAGTTTCTGTCACCACTCACGGCAGAGCATCATTACGGACACATTAGTGTAATTAAATTGTCTGGAGTACCGCTAGGAATGTATATGTACATGAATCAAACAGACAAGTATGTCATAGTACGTGGTAGTGGTTCATACATTTGAATTGTTTAAAGTGAATGATTTTGAAATTCTTTCTTCTAATGACATGATGATCATGCAAATGACTCTTACTTATATAAAAAATTACTTACACAACATACAATATATACAAAATGGTAAGAATGCAATAATCCACTTTATTCAACTGGTTAAGTTTGTTTGCATTCCTGATTAGTTCAATGTCTGTCACATGATATTTTCCTTTTTTTTGTGCACTACCCGCGAGGAGTGTAACGACTGGTCATTACACGGGCATTACGCAGGCATGTGTATCTCAAAAGTCCCATTTTACAAGTAAAAATAGTGCTTACGCGCGGAATTTGCAACCGTATTCGCGTTCGCAATGTGTTTTTTTTCTGAACTGCGCATAATAAATTTGACGCATTGTCACGCCGCGGGCCAAACTTCCATTTACGCGCGCGCACTCTAAGGTTACTGACATTTTCTACGCTCTGCATTGCATTGCATCGATCGCGCGCATGCCAATAACTAGCAGACGCACGCAAAGCATGAAATAATGGGCCAAAAGGCAATACTGGTAATCTGTCAACAAAAACAAACTTTTCATCTTTAAAATTTCATAAGGTTTCGTGACGTTGAATAAAATGAATAATGACTGTAATGTCGGTCGTTGCATCAAATTACCAGCCCTTGTTTGTCTTGCAAAATATCATTTTTCCCTCGACTTCATCTCCGGAAAAAATAATCATTTCTAAGACAACCTCGGGCTGGAAATTTGATGCAACGACCTCCGCCCAGTCATTATTTGTATAATATCCTCATTACCTCATACAACCTTGTCTCATTATCCAACATTATTGGAAAGGTTATGCTAACCAATGAAACAAAAACCAATCACATTTTGCTGATGATGTTGAAGAAATTAACGATCACCGGTATTGCGTTCTTTCTGGGGCCATAACAATTACTTATACTGTAAAAATGACAACAATTCAGTAGTCCACTAAATACTTATAATACAACCTTGTCTCATCATCCCACATTATTGGAACTTTAGGTTATACTAGACTTCATTCACTTTTTTTTTTTACATCTTTCCAGTTTCCCTACATCAAACAAACCTAATCCTTCTCTTATCCCCACTATCATTGGTTATACTTTTTAAACTTTAAAGCACAATTACTTCTGTCCATAACACCAACAACAAACACAATGATACAACACATTTTCACTTTACTTTGTAAAGTGTTGTTTGTTTTTTGTGTCCAGTATTTATAAAAAGCTTTTCTTTTAGATATTTGTCAGGGTGGGGTGGGGCAGATCGTTCCCTTGCCCCCCTCCATATATGCTAGTAAATCGTTTCCTTTCTAATGAGCCCCCCCCCCAAAAAAAAATCCCCTTGGGAATGTACTTTGAATCAATTATATGAATGGTTGTCATGAACATGCTAGCGTACCGTACTTGCATTTGTTGATGAATGTTTTTTAATGTTTTATGTTCGTTTTTCCATGTAGATGTTTTATAAAGTTTTTTGTTTACATTTTTTTAGATTGTTCCCTTGCCCCCCTCCACATATGCTAGTACACCCTTTCCTCTCTAATGAGCTGAAGCAGAAAAAAATCTCCCCGGGAATGTACTTTATTAGAGTAGGAAATCAGCTATGTGACTGATTGTTATGAACATGCTAGCATTCCTGCACTTGTTGATGAACATTGGCATCAGCCACGGATTCCATTACAAAACAGATTTAGACCACTGGGACCGGCTGATCTTTAAATTGAAGCTATCCATTTCGCAAATATTTGGCCGCCGTCTATCATTAAGTGATTCCACCCGGGCCGTTCATGTCTCGCGTGCCGCAAATTCGCCTGCGGAATGCAACGAGTTAACGCTCACAGCAACAATGCGTATAACTAGCAAATAAGATGTGAAATGGAAGCATTATTAGCAAAACTTGTTTGGGCTTGTGCGATGTTTTTCTAGACTTTTTGTGTTGATATACGATATGTCGTCGAATCTACTTGAATGAGATGATTTATTTATTTGGATGGGATAAGAGATTTTGCCACTGGCACCACGCAATCCGATATGTGACGTGAGTTTGTCCGATAAACACGATAAAGCCACCTACCAACAGACATTACAATTCCTCCACACGTACATACTTATAGTTCAAATGGCCCCGCTCCAAAGTACGTCTGCGAAAAAAATCCTGTATTTTCGTGTTGAAATGCTTATTGCTGGTGAGGAATTTATAAGTGCAGCCAGATCGATGCAGACTTTATCATATGTAATAGAGGCTGATAAAAGAACAGTGCTACATGTACATTTGGAAAAGTTGTAACATACCCTATTAATCCTCCCAGTTAAAACTACAGTACTACTATTCCATACAACATACATTGTTTGTAAAATGGTAAAAAACTAAAAATACAATTTGCCTAAAATTATGAAATTGTGTAAATTACATGTAAATTGGTAATATGGAAGAAAATATCATCAAAGAACTTTTATCAAAATATAGGAGCTAAAAACTCAGTTTTAGTGGAATTATAGTGACTGTTTGACTTTGATTTTGAATGACTATCTCAGTCACAGAGAAAAAAATTCCTAGCCTAGAACATACACTAAATGACAAAAGGCGTACATGAATTTTTTAAATTCTAGTTTATTTTATGGATGTTCAGATTTCACAAACGTGTCCTTCATAAATAGTCTAGAGGCATGAGTGATGTTCGGTTGTGCTGCATGAGCGAGTGGTGAAAATAAGATTCCAACCTTTAAACACACACTTGTAAAAACACACTCCTGAAAGAATGAACAAGAAGATGAAGAAGAAGCACAATCATTTTCAATCCAGCTCCTTATTTTTCATTCTTCTTCCCTGAAAATATCAGCTGTCATTCTTCTGCAAGACAGCTCTATTTTGGTGGAGTACACCTGACAAATACTTGACCTCAAAGGTCAAATAGATGACCTAGTTCCACAAGTGCGCCCACCATAATCGCTGCATGGTACTCGATAATAAGTCCCTGAAAGTGTAGTCGGCCCCTTTTGGCTAAATGCATCATAGAAAGTGCAACGTACGTGCCATGAAGGCTATCGTTTTTGTCTTTTGTGTTTTTGCAAACGCTCTTTACTATAATTGAACATGGATTTACATGTCATGGGTTCAATTAAATCAAGCAATCATTTCATCAAAAATGATATCGATGATGACGTACTTAGACCGTGCAGTGAACAGACATGAATTTTAAATATCTAACATTAAGAAAGCTAAATGGCAAGACTTATTGGCATCCCCTTACAAAAGCCTCAGATCATGGCATAATTAACCTTTTGTGATCGCATATTAACAATAATTAAATCTTCATTGCCACTCATTTCTGATCTTATTTCATAATGGAAGACAGCGCACATACACATGTACGACAGGAAGTATTTGCTCATGAGAAAAATTAATAACCAATTCATGGCAATTTAATTAATTCTTCGGCTGTGGAGGCCATCTTGCATCCGGCCGCCATGTACATGTACTGAGAATGCAAGCGAATAATTGGATTTGCAGACAAATTGTTATTGTCGTTTTGCCACTGGCACCACGGCAATCCGATATGTGACTGAGTTTGTCCGATAAAACACGATAAGCCACCTACCAAGCGACCATAACTTCCTCCACACGCATACTTATATGTTCAATATGGCCCCGCTCCATAG
>JZLH01S0598474.1:33997-56600 GCA_001188425.1 Eucidaris tribuloides
CTTCAAAATCCAAAAGCTATAAGTGTCTCTACTAAGGTTTAAAAATGAAACCCTGAACATGCTCACAGATGAATGGTTTCCACAAGAGCCCAGAAGAATGATTAACTTTTAGTCAAACTTAGGAAAAATGTTAAGGATACATCGCACGCAGATGTAACAATATGCCTTTAAATCACATTTCATGTGCACTTATTCATGGAGTGAGTTTTTTTCTGGTTTGTTCCACTACAGAAAGAATACTAATCTCATGGCTCTTCGTTAGTTGCCAGACAATAGCACTGCATAAATGTTAAACTCTCACATGAATCAACTCCTTCAGGAATGAAAATGCATTTATTCTTTCATACATGTACTTTCACCGTTCACCATGTATTACAACACAATGCAAATGTTCATGAGAACATAAAATGCATCAACACAGATCTGAAAAACCTATGCTTTTTACTGGTTATAACGCTTTACTGCTTGCAGAGTATGGTTAATCAGACAAATCTTTCATACAGTACATGTATTATACTGTCATGCTGGATATGGGAAAAACAGCAACATTAAATCTGTAGACAGAAAACACTGTGTGATTTTTTAATTGATCCAATGATCAGTTGTCATTATGTACACATACATTTCCTATGGCAAAAGAATTTGGAGCACAACGACTTTTTATTTTTTTAATTTCTAAAAAATGGAACAATTTCATGGGATTTACAGGATTTTAAAGAAAAAAATTCATTTTGAACATTTACCAATAATAAATACTGCATTGAAAGGGCAGTGACATGATTGGGAGGAATAAAACATGCCTATAGAACCAGATTGGTTGAAAGATATACCAAATATACACCACCTGGAGTGGATCTCCTGGCTGGAAGGATTTGTCTTGGATTTGATTACTTAAAGAGAATCAAAAAATCATAATCATACAAGCAGTTTGTTTCTCTTGAGGCCTGAGAGAAATAAATCCCATACAAATCTACACAACATATTTGCCTGTCACAAGGCATACTGATGGAAGTTATTTTAAAATGAGTCAACTTTTGACTACAAAATTTTCAGTAGAATCCTTGCAAAGTTTACTAGATTCTAGACTAGTTTTACCCAAAGTTGAGGACTACCCCAATCATGTCATTTACCTTTAACAGCTCATTTTTTTCAAAAGCTATTTTTTTATACATTTCCAGGAAATGAGCCATTGATTGTGCACACTGAATGGAACACGTTTTCTGGTGCATGTCCAAAGTCACTCCAATCTTTGGGGTGATGATTCTATTGTCACAAATTAAAGACACTTTATAACATTGTGGAAGCCCCATTTTAAAAAAATTGTTAAACTTTGTTATCTGTCATATCTGACAGTGCTTTAAAGGGCTTCATTTTTTGACCGTATCAGAGACCCTGGTAGTGTGGGGAATCATGTACCTAAAATTTATTAAACTGGAAATATTCTTGTATGATGCCATTAACAACTGATCTAAAAATTGTGACGTTGGAATTGCAGCTCCTACATTCCAAAAATATGGATGCATCAAGCATCAAATATTATGAAACACAAAATAATACAATATACAAGAAGAATTTGTTGTAGTTTGGTTTGTACAAACAGGTGTAAGATTCTATGAATATGGTAAATGATTTTATGCATTGGTGGCAACCCACACACTTGAAAATAGAGTAAATATGGTTTTGCATTTTGATTAAAAATATCCATTTGTAATAAGTGGAATTGTTTTCCAATAGTACACGGATATACATGTTTGTCCAAATACTGTACTACCCACAAGACAAATGCTATTAAAGAATAATTTAGTTTGAGCATGACAAAGTATTAAGATTCTAGACTGATGACAAATGACCTTTTCGTGAATTAAAGGTACTTACAAAGGTTTTTGGGGAATTATTTGTTGATCAATAAAATGATTGCGAGTCTTTGTATTTTGCATACCACAGCTTAGAAGCCATTATGGAAAAAATCAGTTATCCTTAAAATGCAAAATTTTGTATTTTTTGGCCTCTTTGTATAATGAGTGTGGCTGTGGCTTTGTGACAAGAATAAAAATTCATATATTGCAATCTGTTTTCTTATTTTTTCATCATTATATGTTTTTTTGGGGGGTGAAAGAGTCAGTTACCTCTAGAATGGGCTTATGCAATTCTTTCTAACACGACCCTAGTATGCTTATGTAACCATAAAAATCAACTTACATTATATTGTAGGTAACATTTTTGTATACAATGTCCTCATAACAAAGGCTTTCTGGTGTACATTCACCAGCATGGAATGTTATTCAGCTACATGTACATGTACATAGAATGATTGGAATTTTATTGAGTGCCTTGTTTTGTTCAATATAATGAAATATACAATTTACTTCAGAGGAATTTATTGCGACCTGCTTTGTAGTGGAAAAATACAAAACAAACAAACACTCCCTACATAATGGTTTGGTATTTTCCGGGGTATGCTACGTTGATTGGAACAAAATTACAGTTGTAAAAATGAATATTATTTCTACTGTATGACTGATCATGAATGCACAGAGGCTATTGTGTTGTTTGTAAAGGTATGAAAGGTTTTGTTGTTTACTATATGTACTATGCAACTTGCTTCATACAAATTTAATGAAATCTTCATACAAATGGAATTTAACTAAATATGAAACAAACAAATACCCCAACATAATAGTATGTTATTTTTCTAGGGAATGCAATGTTGATTGCAGTAAAAATACTGTAGTAAAAAATGAATATTATTTGTACAGTATTGCTACTGTACACCTGTAGTGTACTGTACTGTACACCAGGAGCCTATTTCATAAAACTTTAACCATAGAAATTAAATGGCTAAATATGAAAACTCTGATTAGCATGATTTTACTGTGCATTTTCCCATAGGAAAAAAAAAACTCTGGTTAAAATAACTTTAGTTTTTAACTGGTTAAAGTTTTATGCAACAGGCCCCAGGGCATTGTTCATTACAATAAAAGTGAATATACAGATAAGGTGTGATTTTTGAAACAGGATAATTCTAATATTAAAAAAAAATCTTAAAGGGAAATTGCATGATTGAAAGTATTTGGTAACTAGTTAATAACACTATTCCAGAATCAAGGACACTGTCCAAGGTTTCTGCTGTGAAAATTTTGTGGTTGAATATTAACTCTTTTTCTTAAACAATTACTGTCAGTATGAAACATGACTGGCGATTTGCTGTGAAACTGTGCATGAGTTTCTATCAGGGTCATACTGTAGTCCACTGATGGTATATTCATGCTTATTTCTCCTCAAGTAAGCGAATTAAAGACAAATCCTTCCACCCTAGATATGTACTCTAGTTAGTGTACTGATTGGTATACAGTATATAATTCAACTCACTTGATTCTTGAGGCATATTATCTGCTTCCAATAATGTCATTACCCTTTGATAAAAAAATCATACGATTGTATAAAAGACACTTGCTTTTAGTTATTTCTTGGATCTTGCTAGATAGCAGTCCTATGTGTAATTTGTTAATCCAATGAGATTATAAAACTCACCATATTTCTATAAGGAGTTGTATCTACTTTATTTCACACACACACACACACACACACACGCACATGCACACGCACATGCACACGCACACGCACACGCACACACACACACGCACACACACACACACATACGGATGCACTACCAGTTCTTCCTATTTATCATAAAATACTTACAAGGCATGATAGGGGATGCTAAATATTAGTTACCAAACTTATCACTGTCAAATTTAACACACGGAAAATTTGAAACGCAGGAATAATAAACACTTCCAGCACTCATATTTTGGTGAAGTGTTTCCCCGAGATTGAATGTCGACGCATCTCCGGACTTTCATTTCTTTTCATAAATTTACACAAACGTAAGCAAAGCCCCGATGATCATTCCCAAATGAAATCCATACAAACTCACAATAAACACTTCTCTCTCTGCTCCTGTTTATATTGCTTTGGGTCGAAAAAAGAGTTACTTACGATATTTAATTTCAGAGCCTGGAGCGCGCTACTCTTCACTTACACAAAATAATTCTAGGATGCTACTCATAGCAACTCTTGCCCTAGTGCTGTTAGTTTCTCCTCTAATCTGTTTTCACACTTGGTTGCCGTAGCAACGGGATGCAACTGGACGAGATTCAGGGAAGGGGATTATAGTCAACATGCCAGCCCATTTAAATTCTGGAGAGATCCTCCATCTTATAACTTATCTATACTTTTTCAAGGGAAAATGGGGTTTTCCTTCTTCTGCACACTGAGGAATTACATCATCACATTACATCACCAAAATCTTGGTAACAAAACGTATTGCATGCAAGTTTTTGCATCATATTACTGGTTTTTACTAGTGTTGCATGACTTCAGCATTAAGAGAGTTGACTAGTCGCCCACCAATAGTCGCGACTCCGACTATTAGTCGACTATCGGTGTTCAACGTCTTAGTGTGTTCAAGATTGGTGGTGTGGGGTGCAGTCGGAGTTGCAGTGAGTGCAATGTATACAGCAACACATGCATGATAGCATTGCACGATTATAGGCTGATCCAAGTTCATTTTGGCAGTTCTGTTTGATGATAGATTATGGCCGATTCACAATGAAAAACGTAAGGGAAAAGAATAAAGAGTCAAAAGATCAAGCAGCCGTACACATACACAATGCCGTCATTTGCCATGACACAATGATTGGTAGTTCTGTTCAATTTTTACGTCTTTTGATTCAGTTTTTAATACAAATTAACATGTGATAAAAAGTCGACTATTGCGTTCCGATAGTCGGAGTTGCGACTCCATGTAGGCAGTCGCGACTACGACTTTTCGCGACTTAGTCGTGCAACACTAGTTTTTACAATAAATGTTATAGATGTCTTATGCTTCCAGAAAGAATTTGCAAACAAATAAAGATGAGTGAATGGCACTCTTTCAACATTGCCTTAAAAAGGCTAGCAGTTGCAGCTGAAACGTTGCAATACTCTTTTTGTGTGCTGCATTATATGACAACCGCACAAGTGTACTCTCTTATAGTTCTTCACCATGATAATCAACCTTTTCTGTTCTAAATATTTGATAGTTGGTCAATTTGCAGCATTAAAGTATGTATTTTAACAGGGGTGGATACAGAAATTCCAAACCGAGGGGGGGGGGGAGACCCGTTTACCCCGTTTGGATAAAAACAAATCAGTGAAAATGCCCATCAAAATGAAAAAAAATGACCAAAATGGGGGTCTCCACTCCCCTGCCCCCTCTGGATCTGGCCCTGTTTAAGGAAAATTTGAAAAATATATTTTTTTGTCATTACCTGCATATTTTTTGGTAGTTGACATGGCAAATATAAACCCAACATTTCTTGCTACGGTTGTATCTTGATTTTGACCAAAATTTACTGATTAGTTTTTTTTTTGAGGCAACAGTTAACCTGTTTGGAGACAAGACACGAGATATCTCATCACTGAGGTCTATACGAAATGTATGTTAACCCGTTGGCTACGGGAACCGGGTGTGTCCTGTGTTAATTCTATGGGATTTTCAGAATCTCGTAGGCAACGGGTTAAAGGTAAATGACATGATTGGGGTAGTCCTCAACTTGGGCTGAAACTACACTAAAATCAAGTAAAATATGCAAGGATTCTCCTGTGAAAAGCTTGTAGTCAAATGTTGACTCATTCTGAAATAACTAATGTCAACATCCCTCATGCCAGGAAAACCTGCTGTGTGGCTCTCTACGGGTCCTATCTTTATCATGCCCCAATAGAATTGAGATATTAGTATGTTCATGCTTGATTCTCCTTAAGTAATCAAATTAGAGACAACTCATGCCAGCTGGGAGATCCACTCCAGTTGTTGTATAGTTGATATATATTTCAACTCATTTGGTTCTTGAGGCATTTTCAAGTGTTCCCAAACATGTCACTAACCTTTAAACTAAGCAAAATCAAACTGTCTTCAACTGGTTAAAATGACCAAGATCCCAGAATGTCCGTTCGTATTAAATGATTGCTAACATCCATTTCACCAACTATGTAACTATGTTCTACACACAATAAATTAACCCATTGGAGACTAAGTATGAGTTAACTCGTGTTGGGGTCTATGAAAAATCAAATCGTATCCAATAAAGAATACATGGAAAACCTGAATATATGTGTACTTGTGTTAAACCCATGAAATAAAATGCTTTCCTTCATGAAGTTAGAAAAGGAATGATACATACAAATATCAGAAATACTTGACTCTTCCCTTTAACCTGATGCAAAACAAATGCGCAAAACACCCCTTGGAATTGAATTTTCACTACCTTGATATTTCCCAAATATAAACAAGGAATCAATTCAGACTTTGCCCGCGGCAGCAAATCGGAGAAAAAGGAGAGAGGCGAGCCGGAAAAACAGTGAAGATGTGTTACGTCGTGAATGGATCAATGTCGTTACACCGACCAAAGCATCTATGATGAAAAATGATGTTTAGGGTGCTATGCGTTTTTCTCCCGATCGAATCCGAAGTTTTCGCTTTCTGCTGGACTGGGTTGATACCCGTGCTGCACGTCTGACGAATTATCGATCGGTTATTTTCGCCGAATGACTGAGGATCCTTACAGGCAAATCACTCGCACCAATTTGCTCGCCAAGCATGTGAAAGGCCCATTCAGAATTTGATTGTTATGATATGTTGTGGTGTTTACGCAACAGGTCTCCCACAGTGCATTCTGTTTATTAGGTCTTACTTTATGAAGAGGTTTTTACTGAAAAGAGGGTAAAGCAGGCTTTTCCAGTTATCCAATATTTTTTGTGATAAGTGAAACAAAAAATAGAACCCATTCATGCTTTCTCCAAACATTTCAATGATATTAATTCATGCCTGATTTGAATTAAACTTTTCCTGAATGGTAAATATGAATATTGGTGCATGAAGTACTACATATAAATGCAGTTCCTCTTCACAATGTAGCAAATGACCTGACACATATACTCTTTCATAATGGCACTGTTACACATATCTGCTTAAATTTTCAAACATTTTTTAAAGGTTTTGTGGTATTGGGGGTAGTGTTAGTGGGAGGTACTTGTGCTCTCGTTATCATTTATGCCGCGTTCACACTATGTTCCCAGCGGCCACGACAACCACGTTTCAGGCCACCGTGGACAAAACGGGATGGACGTGAGACCATGCGGGAGGACAGGCTGAGCAAACGTGACAGTCCGTGTTGCCGTGGATGCCGGGCCAGACGTTTTGACCGTCAAAATTAGAAGCAAAACGGCAAATTTGGGGGGTCTCTGGAACTGGAAAAATCGAACTTTTTCTGTGACTTCTGAAATTGAGATGCTCTGGAACGGAAATTTGGGCTGAACATACGTATCACACAATTATACTAAGTGCCCCCCCCCCCCGGGGTCTCCCCCCCAAGTCCTGGTTATACCATAAATGAGTAAAACCACGCTGTTCTAAGGCCAAGAAAAGATAAAAGTTGTATTAACTTAACATGACTGACCCACAAAATTTCCCTGACCTTGAGAATTTCAAAAAATTATTTACTTGCTATCACGATCACGATAGCACAATATCTCCACATATCGTTCTTACAATCATTGCTATTTTGCTGCAATTGATCTTTTCATGTGAATTTGCGCTTCGTTTTGTTCAAGATTTGCAAATTTTTGCTTCCTTTTTGGCAGACTTATGCTTGTTTTTTCTTGAGCTGTGGGGGTAGTAAGCAGTAGGAGCACATTGTGTGCAAAATCAAGGCATCATATTCTGAGTGAGAAGCAAAAAAAAAAAACAAATAAAAACAAATAAAAACAAAATCCTGACCTACCGACCTTAATTTTCTGTGGCTTGTTATGCCAAAAAATTTTTTTCTTGGCCTAAGGGGTGATCAATGGCTATCCTAATACACTCACCTTCCATGACGTACACTAACGACCCCACATCGCCCTCTTTGATAATGCAGCTTCCTTTGCTGTATTCTACGGGGTACATACAATCTACTATCTCCTGGATCTGTGACATCTCCAGATTCTTCATGAAGTCGTTGTCTAGGATGGCATTCTTGATACAATCCCGTGCACTGCAGAAGAGAAAAAGAAGATGACAAGAAACATCATTTACTTGTATCAACAGAACATTATGAAAAATATAGAAGGAGACATGATAGGAGGAGATAAGATTACATGTGATATTGTGTTCACATTTTAAATGGCAGTGACATAATTGGGAGAAATAAAAAAATGCCTCTTGAACCAAACTGGTTGAAAGATATACCAATGGATACACCAACTGGATTGTATATCCTGGCTGGAAGGATTTATCTTGAATTTGTTTACTTAAGCTGAATCAAGTATGCACATACCAGCATTTTTCCCAAGCCCCGATAGAAATAGCTCCCATAGAAAGCTACACAACAACACATACTGATGAAAGTTATTTTAGAACGGGTCAACTTTTGACTACAAAATTTTGACAGTAGAATCCTTACTCAGTTCATTTGATTCTGGAATAGTTTTACCCCAAGTTGAGGACTATACCCCCAATCATGTTATTTACCTTTAATTTCATATTAGTGAAATAATATGATATAACATCACCCCATTTTGTCAGCTTGTTGGTGTGAGAGGGCCTTCCCTCTTTAGAATTTTCAGTTGTCATGCACCTCCCTCATTTAGATTAGGAGCCCTCTCAGGTTAGGTATTGCAAATTTCTCCTCTCATCCGCATTCTAAGGTGGTCTCAAATCGGGTAGGGACTCGGGCCAGTCTATCCATTTACACCAAGCTTTAGATTGGCCTTGGACTAGCCCGCAGCTTAAAGCTTGGTGTAAATAAAGTCTTTTCCCTTTTACATAATCCGCATCCATTCCCATGTCCAGGTATTCAGATAAAAGCAATCCAGTGCCTGAATGCTGGAAAGAGAATGCATCCGTTTAATTTGTCCAGCGCCTTAAAACTGAACAGTACAATGTACACTCAAAATAAGGTTTCTGATGGCAGAAGGCATCATGATGATGAGTTCACAACTCTTCAAATTTTTCCTGGCCAGAAGTATGGATAGCCTCCCTTTTACAGAAACCTGAATTCGCCCCTTCAAGGCTCAAATCAGTGTAAATGTATGCATGCACCACCATTACACTATTCTCATATCATTTACTGCATCCTAGGGATAAATAGATATGCTGAGAAGGAATTATCATCCCTTCAGGACAATTTTTTTTTGAAAGCATGCAGTTACTGTGTAACTTAAAACCCCAGAAGTATCTCAGAAATTGACCACACCTAAAGTAAAATTCTTAACTGAATTCCATCTATTTTGATAAGCTAGGGGATTATGAATACATACCTACCTGAAGGCAAACAACCATGGTGTTAGTAGCGTCCATGGCAATAACTACAGCCCATGTACATTGGTACAGTACATCAATGTCAAGTATATACCAGTACACACACACACACAACACACAACACACACACACACACACACACACACACACACACACACACACACACACACACACACACACACACACACACACACACACACACACCACACACACACACACACACACACACACCACACACACACACACACACTACACACACATACCAACGACACATTTTTTTTAAATACATTACACTTTTTGAATTGGCAATTTCTTTGACATTGTTAGGTTGGTTCATAAAAAATTCAGGTGTTTTATATGAATCCTATTAGATCCAAATGACATTAAAGTAAATACAAAATATTGAGTATGTTGTTTAACTCTGCCCCACAAACATGTACAAACTAAGGGAAATAAAAACACTTAAAACAAAAGTATGTGAACTCAATAAAGTGAACCTAATTCATTCACAAGTTCTTCATTTAACTAATGCTCAATATTCAATTTCCAAATTCCATTCTAGAGCAGAATAATGTCAAACAAATTCAAACTTTTTCAACTTTAGGAATCACAGTCAGAGAGTGTCTTTAAATACATCAGAGTGACATTTGAAGTAGTCAGTGAGCAGAACTGATCTTCCCTTAATGGTGATGGATGAATGGCGAAAAGGAAATTTGCATGTGACGCTTATACGCTATTACTGGGTTGACAGAACACTAACGGGTCACATAACTGAAATTGTGATATGCATCATTTGAAGAAGTTTGCAAAAGTGGTTATGCATTGCAATCAAGAGATCTAACAGTCCTAAAAGTGCTTATTTTGCAAGGGGCAATAACATAATCAAATATCAATTATTGAGTACAATGAATTACCCCACTTCTATCTAGTATTGACCCCCTTCCTTCTTGTATGAATGATACTGTAGTTAAGGCATCATTTAACAATGTTCTGTAAAAAAAATAAAAATAAAAAATCTGAGCTACACAATTCTCCATGCTGGTGTCTCTGATATAGTTGAAAAATAAGCCCTGAAAAACTTGCAGTTCAAAGCAATCATTTAATAGTGACAATCAATGAGCAACCATTCCAACTTTCCCCATAGATTGCTGTGTTATAGAATTTCTGTCCACAGGACATTAATTCATGTGCTGATAATTATCTGTAGATATTTTACTACTGACAGCATAACTGTCTAAAGTTTTGTGTTCTAGGGTGTTTATTTTTCCATTCAAACACTATCATACAGGTCAGATACCAAACTTGACAATTGTTTTAAAATGGGGCTTCCACAATATTAAAACACTAGCCCATGGTTGATGGACCACCACGAATTACTGTCGATAGAGATCATAAGCGGCCCTTCAATTAGTCACATGGAATTCTGGGTAATGTGATGGTTGGCCTGGCCGGTGGTGATGTTATGGTGCATTAAAATATTTCTCATCGCTTGCTCGTTAGGATTTGGAGTCCATCGGTGGAGGGAAATATCGTGTATCAGCGTGCTTTGATGGTAGCC
The DNA here is from genome assembly GCA_001188425.1 of Eucidaris tribuloides. NCBI lineage: Eukaryota > Metazoa > Echinodermata > Echinoidea > Cidaroida > Cidaridae > Eucidaris > Eucidaris tribuloides. The sequence continues at coordinate 44,896 of JZLH01S0598474.1, forward strand.
GGGAGATAGGGGAAGGAGATAACGGCCGGAGATGTGTGGGTGGATGGGTGTAAAATATTGTGGACATATGATCAGAGGGATGGCATGTTAGATGGGAATTTGGCATGAGTTGGACGATAGAATTTTAATGGTTCAAACGACAGTCAGTTGATTATCATACATATGTGATGATGGCTTACTCTATTGTAAGGAATCAATTAATACCAAAAAGAGACATACATTGTAAAGTGATTTGATAGATTTTTTTATGAATGACTGAATCAGAGAGGATCATTGCTCTAAATTTCAGCTTAGAAGTGACACACAATATATTCAATTTTTTGTCCTTCTTGTATTTATTTTATTTGCAAGAACATAGGCACAAATATACAGTAATATTAAGCATAAGCATTTTCACTTGCACAATTAAAAACAAAGTATTTTTCATTTGAAATGCATTACATTTATCACTAGCATTAATCTTTACAGCAAGTGTAAAATTTAGTTCTATGTATAAAGAATAGTGTTTAAAATATGCCCCCTATCCATTTCCAGACTAAATTATAGCCAGCCATGATAGATTTAAAGGGCTAATGGAGCTTCTACACCAACCGAATGATCAATAAATTAGCCAAGAATCAGTAGGCATGGCCTTGAATAAGCAATTTGTGTGATTACTTTTGAAATAATACTTTCACGAAGCATGGATGTTCGGCTTTTCATTAATAATAGTGGAAACAAGCTTGATTTGTACAACAGAGGTATATAATTAAGTATTTACAAACCAATCACTTAATATGACCAATGAGCATGCAATATATTCAGTATATTTCCCTTTGCCAACATTTCAATCCTTAATGATACATATAGACAGGAAATGACATCTACATGTCAGCCTACAATCATATCTGCATTGTTTATCACTGTATTCATATTGTGATCAAATAATCAAAGTTTACGACTTGGTCCTCAGGCATTGGTTGTGGATAAAATGTTGGAAGCTATAATTTTGTATTCAAGAAAGTGAAATAGTCCTTCCTTTTGCAGCATTACGATTCTTACTATTCATCTAATTGTGTCTAGCAATAGTAATCTGAAATTTGTAACCATATCAACCGTTATTACAATATTAAAGACACTATACAGGGTGGCCCAGAAGGAATGCTACGAGTATGATCGCTAATTTCTTCACCATTATCGGCAAAATTTCAATAATTGTTATTTCGTTGGTTAGAACATTCTTTTTCGAATAAAATGATACCAAGATCATTGATTTAAAGGCGTTTTGATTCTAGGGCCATTTTTCGGAGGCAATGCAATTTCCCAAATTTGCCAATTTTTCGATAGCGGCGGTCATCGGAACGCCAAGATATTCTGGGGTCTCACTTGCCATACAGGACAAACCGCGATGACAAAGGGCTGGAATGCCCTCGCTTTCATAAGGAAGACGATGCGAGCGACATCTCCATTGTCATCGCGGTTTGTCTGGTATGGAATGCTGAGACGCGAGAATATTTCGGTATTCTGATGATCACTGGAGTGTAAAAAATAGTAAATTTGGGAAATGACATTGCCTCCGAAAAATAGCCCTCAGATCCAAACACCTCAATCAAAATGAATGATCATGGTATCATTTTGTTGGAAAAAGAATGTTCTAACCCATGAACTAATCACCAATGACATTTTGTGAATGATTTTGAAGAAATTAACGATCGCATTGGTAGCATTCTTTTTGGGCCACGCTGTATAACATAGTGGAAGCCCCATTAAATCCAACTTTGCTATCTGATATACATGTAACCTATAACACCCTTTAACACAAAAATTCAGACAGTTATGCTGACACTCATGAAATATGTATATTGATATGTAACTCATTGTCAGCCGATAGGAAATTCTACAACACAGCAGTCTATGGGGGAAAAAATGGAATGGATTCTCAAAGATTTTCACTTTTTAAAAGCACTGAATGAACGTTTTGAACTGCATTTTTTTCAGGGCTTCATTTTTAGACTTTATCAGAGACACTGGTAGCACCGGTAATCATAAGCTCAGATTTTTTAAACTGGAAACATTGCTATATGATGTATTGAAGTAATAAATAACTAATCTTAATTGAAAATGTATCCAAAATGTAATTTTCAAGAACAAAGTCACAAATCTATGGTCTCTGTACAACATTGCTGCTTGACAATAGATGTATGTATAAATCCCTAATGCTGCTTTACCAGTTGTACAAAATTTGGGAGTAATAAGGTTAAAATAAAGGACAGTAAACCTAAACAATTTGCTGTCCGGACCTTTTAGATCTCTTTCAATTGGTTGATATGACATTTAGTAGGTAGGGGTAGATACATGTACGACAGATCCACTATTTTCTTTATCCAAATGTTCCGAATGACCTTTAAAGCTTGACATAACTACAGTGTCTATCTTCAGGGATGATACTGGATAAATTGGCTAGGAGCGAAGATAGCAGTTGATCCCCATAGCGATGTTATGCTGCAGAAGGGGATCAGAAGGGGTAAACTGCCCCCTTATGTTAAAATATGAAATTATCTCCTGATCTCTCAATTTCTTCAACATATCTCGTTCAGTCTCAGTGCAAGAGATAATTTTTTTTTTCTGTTTTGATTATGTAATATCCTGACATTGAATCCTTGAAGTCTGTAAAGTTTTGCAACATTTTGTCGATAATCCCCTTTCCAAACATGAATGTTCCCAGCGTGAAAGACAAACATGTTGAAGTGTACATAACTTGCTCCATGCGACAAGACTGAATGTGGATAGGGATGATATTTTACTTGTCCAATTTGTGACAGGCGCCACGAATGAGATGGAACAAATCCTGCCTTAAAGGTCTGCCGTCATGGGGGCAATTGAACAACACATGGGATAAGAACTATTCTTCAAATACAGGGGTATATTCATGATATGCATTGCTACAAAAACAAGTCTTTTAAAGGTAAATGACATGATTGGGGGTAGTCCTCAACTTAGGGTTAAACTATTCTGGAATCAAGTAAACCATGCAAAGATTCTACTGTGACCATTTTGTGGACAAAAGTTGACTCATTCTGAAATATCTTCCATAAGTATACCTTGTGACAGACAAATCTGTTGTGTAGCTTTCTATGGGATCTATTTATATCAGGGCTTGAGAAAACCAAAAATGATAGTATGTTCATGCGATTCGGCTTAAGTAAACAAATTCACAATAAATCCTTCCAGCCAGGAGATACACTCCAACGGGCATATCCATTGGTGTATCTTTCAACCAGTTTGGTTCGAAAGGCATGTTTTTTAAATTTCTCCCAATCATGTTACTGCCCTTTAAGAGCCCAAGTTAGTTTTGCGGATTTTTTGTTATTTGAAGCTTATGTTCCTAATGTCATAACCGCAATCATAGATTCTGAATGTCTTAGTTTTTTTTAATTAATTATTGAAAATCTCTGGAAACACCCCCAAAATTTTACAATTATAGCATTTAAGGCTTAAAAGGCCTTAGGTTCATGTGTTATACGCTCATCTGAAAGAGCAGACCGCAGCTCTTCAGATGAGGTATTACTCATATAACATCTTTAACCTTTGGATGCAATATATGTAAAAATGGTCAAACATGTCGGGGGTCCCCGAATTTTTCCATTAATTATTTAAAAATAAAACCAAGACAAAAAAAAGTTATATGAGTTATAACTCATCTGAAAGAGCGGTCTGCTCTTCAGCATAGGTGATAATCACAATTAACTTAAATCCTTTTTACGCTTTTAGATGCTTATAATGTAAAATTTTGGGGTGTTCCCACGAGATTTTTCATTAATTAATTTAAAAAAAAAGTACAGACATTCGGAGTCTATTATTGAAGGGTTATGACTTTGGGGCATAAAGCTTTCAATTAACAAAAAATCCCCAAAACTAAACTTGGGCTTTAAGTTTTCATGTCATATTCATGATGCACGAAATGTGTGAACATTCCTACACTACTAAATACACCACAATATGCCATTCTGCCTCAAACAGTGAAATTTACATGAAAGCAGCACACAATTTCCATATAGCATTAAATCATCACTGACACGTGAACATGGACTCACGATTCATACTTACTGTAATTTCATTTAAAACAAATTAAAGCAAAATGCTCTCTCTGTCTAATTAAATATCCCTCTGTATCTTTTGTACTTGTATTGTACGCTGACATGTACGTAATCAAATGTTGTTCCTCGATACATTTTTCAATAACGCTGAGTACAAGTATAATATGCCAGACACAAAATCAAATTCCATGTGGTCCCCTCAGTATAAAATTAGAATATAGTCTGCATGTCCATGTGAAATCATCCATTCTGAATAAGAGCACACATTTTTTTTTTTTTTAGCAATATACCAGTAAATCTTTGCTTGAATCACAATAAGTCCTATGAGAATTGAACTGGCAGTCTGGCATGATTCAAAATAGACAAGTTTCTGAAAACTATTAATATACCAAAGTTCAGTAAGACTTTTCTGTCATATTTGTCAAGCAGACCTCTCTATAATCATCACAGAATTCTAATAACCCTCGCAATGACACTGACAAAACTCAACAGAATTTGTATGTGATATTCTAAATGTGAAAGTGTTAAATAGAGTAAATCAGATCAATATCAACACAAACAAGAATGAGTCACGAGATCTTTTCAGTTTTTCACAAAAAATAGTTCCTAGAGCGAGGAAATGGATGAGAGCAGTAAAATGTCTCAGGAACCAAATGAGTAAAAACCTTTATCATATATACAGACCAGAGTGAATATCAAGACTGCAAAGGCTTTGTCTTAATTTTGTTTACTTGAGGAAAGCAAGTAAAGAAAGCATGCATCCTGGGGGGGGGGGGGGCACTGTCATTACAAGGTGTACACCATGCCCGTGTATGGACTTTCAAAATGGACCCTAAACAAGTAATAATTATCTGTCGATTTCTGTCAATACCCTAAACAAGTATTCAAGAACCCTTAACAAGTATTCAAGTCTGAAAAGTACACCCTTTTTTCCGGATTTTGGGGATTTTCAGACCCTTTTTACTGTACGCGCGTATATTGCCCGACCATGAAAAATAACCATTTGTACACTTTTTTTCACACGGCATGGTGTACACCTTGTAATGACATTGGCCAGCCCCTTCCCCCCCCCCACAAAAACCCATACAAAGCTACATCACAAACTTGCTGGAATACAGTGATTTCTGATAGAATGTGTATGCGCAATAAGGGGGAACTATTTGACTAGGGCTGAAACCTTGAGCATTTTACAAAATGTTTCTATCCTAACTTGAGTAATACTTCAGATTTACATAACTCCAAAGACTTTGCACAAATGGTATTTAAGTGTGAGACTGAAAGGATTAAACACGCTAAATACCCTGGATCGACTTTGATAGGAAGTAGATTAAGGTTAATCTCCTAATATATCCTCTGGATCTTAATCAGGAATAGACATCGCTGTCCATCAACCTCCATTTCCTGATTCAGATGGATATCCATATTATACATGATATAGGCCTATGGTACTTAAAAGTGGCAGGGATTAAAATTGAGATGGATCAGCCTATTATTCTTCACTGTGCCTTGATGTGTTTTTATATTTTCTGAAAAATTTCATTACAGGTGCTTCTACTTTTATCAACAAAGTCTAGTCATGTTTTGAAAGGTTGCTATAGTTCAAAGACATTGCATTGAATAGTTGTGAGAGCTCACAGATAAACAACAACAAATAACAGATCTACTACAAATATTGCACATGAAATTCTGAGTGTTACTGAAACCCACTGAAGATGATTTGATTTCAATGTAACACACATTCTAGACCCAGCCACATATATCTTGTTTTCAGTCTGCAATGAGTTAAATAACAATTTTGTCTAGTATTTTCAGCCAAAACTTCTGAACTACTATGAGTAAGGTTTGGTTTGGGGGGGGATTGGATTAAGCTTTAGAAAAAATAGTTAGCATGGATATAAGAACATAACTGGGAAGCAAAGGGGCTTAACGTGGGCCATTTTCAGATATCACGCTGCATAAACAACGTCATACCCACCTCCTTATCTCTAGTAAATAAGCGCTGCAACCTAGAGGCATAAATGCATAATATGTGTATAGTTTTGGATAATTACATTATATTTATATCATTCTTGTGTTAGATATTACCACACACTACGTTTTGGGTACAAAAGCGAAGAAAAACTTAGAGACAACTTATTAATAAATTAAAAGAATTGAATAAATCATTGGGCTGACTTCTAAGATTCATTTGTGTATTGACAGTAGCAGCCCCCTTTTGCATATCATGAAGTCAACTGATGACATATGTCAATGTTCTTTAATAAAGTGTTGGCCCAGATCTGATATGAAACACTAGCACTCAGCGAATCTATGCTTAGTATCTAGGTCAGAGGCAAAGGAATAAACACCATCACAGCACACGACTCATCACACCCCAAGCACACACACACACACAACATCACACACACACAACACCACACAGCACACACACACAGCACACACACAGACACACACACACAACACCAACACACACAAGCACACACACACATACACAGCACAGCACACACAAACAGCACACACACACACATAAGGGCACGAGGTAAACATATACACACACACAGCATTCAAACATATCCACACACCAGCTAACACGACCCACACACTACACACAAACACAGCACACACAACACAGACGCACACCATATGACACACACAGACATCAGCAACACACGACAAACATAGCACACACACACATAACACACTGCAGTCGCACACACGCCACCACACATACAGAACACAACATGTCACCACCACAACCTACAGCACACACTCTACAAAACACAGCTACAAACACTGCATAAATAATATGAACAATTCAGCAAACAGTCTTATAAATTGTTGTACAACACATAAACAAAACAAACCCAAACAAAACATATAACAATCACCAACCACAAATACAAAACAAACACACGCACACCAACACATACAGCATATAAACCTACAGCACGGCCCCTCCTCCCCTCTCCGCTCTTCTCCAAGGGCCGGCTCAATCACGCGCCCACAACACACAGCAATGCAGCACATGAAACATGAAAGGTTCTGTTCAGCAAGGATGGCATTTGTCTTGCCTACCCAAACAGTCCTAAAAACAGAGAGTTAACTTTTCAAATAGACTGCGAATCGACTCTAATCATCATGCCGCCACTCTTGTATTGTCTGGATTTCAATTTATCACCCGCACATCAGCAGAGATGGAACTGGGGCATATTGGAATGAAAGCTGGGGCCAGTGACCATGACTCAATTGACAAATACGAAGCTGGCAAGTAAGTGGGGCGACTGTGAGTTGAAAGAAAACAACAAATAATGAGACAAAAACTGTATTTTTCTCCATATTTGTATCAAAAATTTGTTTTAATGATGTTTTATAAGGCAGAAATTGAAGCTGCACGTACTTGAGGTATCTCAAGCTGGCATGGTAACTTTAGGTATCATCACGATAATAAAATCACATGGCAACTTTTAGGTTCCGTCAACCCATTGCCCCCGAGATTCAGTAATTCCCATAGAGTTAATACATGACACATCCAATTCCCATTGTCAATGGGTTAAACACTGTGGACCTTTGTCACAACATTCTGCTTCAAAAATTATATCTGACTATATCAAACATAGTGGAAATTGTTTCTGATGTAGATTTCCATTCTAAAATACTGAACTTGTTTCTCAATTTGCAAGATATGGACCCACATTTTTTCCCCTGTGTTCTACTGGAGATGGAAGTGAAATGTACACATACTGACACTACACATACATTACAGTCATGTAGACAAACTCATTGACAGACATGCAAAGAAACAGAAACATTCTTCTCCCCCAATCCAGAGGAGGTTGGCACCTATTCTAAGTTTTAGATTGTACGTATTTCAACCCTTATTCCAAAACAGCATTGGAACTTAGATTATGAAAGTGTGGGCATGGAAACTTAGACTACCAGTTTGCTTCACTCTGATACGGGATTGGGATTGTGGTACATTAAAAGAGCTTCGTATGAACTCAAGACTATTTGAAACCCAATCAACACACATGTCAATCAAATTCATACTCTGCTCATCTTCTGATATGAGTGAAACCATGTGAGAGTGGCTAGACATCACTTGAACAATCTAAACCTGACACCTTGTCAATTTCTGCATACCATAGATAATATAAACCTCATCCAGTTATTCAATCATTTATTATCTGACAACAGAAATAAATAGGTTCGTACATGATGCCAGGAAAGCTAATCTGAGAGAAGATTCAAGTGTAAGGGTAGTGCAGGGGAGGGGGATGTAGGTTGAATCTAGATAAATGTTCCTGTATAAAACAACAATTTCTATTTGATCATTTTTTTTTTTGCATTTGGTCAATCAAGATGAATTAAGCATGTTTAAATTCATGGAAGTTTACATCCAGACTAGTAACATTCAGAACAAGGACATGAAATAATATGACATATCATCATAAAATAATATGATATAAACTCCTCAAAAAAAGTTTGGAAATCTGACTTTGATCGATTATTTCTCCCTTCTTGTATTAGCAATTCAGACATGCTTGGTACCACCAGAAAGATTATTTAATGATACCCTACGTGGTATGATTATGCTATCGGGGAAGGGTCAGTATTTGAAAATATGGGATAAAGTGTAAATTGAAAAGCTGTAAAATGACCACTGGTCATGAAGAATCAGTAAGGGTATCGTGATGATGGGTCACAATTATATTTTTCATGTTTTTTATTCAATGTATGGCAAGGCCCTTGTGAAAAGCAGTTGTGAACAACTGACAAGGCCACCCTGAATAAATAAAACAGCAAATAATAAATCAATAAAAGTTGTCAACCTTATATCTGTGCATCAAACAAGTTTCTTTTACATAACATTGTACAGCAAATACATTTATTACTGGTCATGTGAAAAAATTATAACAAACAAAAATATATTCTGGCTACACTGCCTAATTTAGGCATTTCAGGCCGTGGACTTACAACCTGAAATCTACAACATGGGTCAGAGTGAGCAATTATGACAAGGCTTGGCCACACTTGTCAACAATTGACCTCTATCAAGGAATTATGAAGAGAGGAATTTGTTTATTGTTGGATGGTATCAAATTCATATTTTAATATCAACAGGAAAATAAACAGAAGGAGGGTTGTTGAATATAATATGTGGTTGGTTAAGTCCCTGTATGAATTGGTCGGGGTATATCGTGTGAATTTCAGTTGTCAATTTCTGATATTCTGAAACTGTCAAGCTGACATTTACATACACTATCTCTGTCCAATACTTTGCAGAGGGTGGGTATGTTTTCCGACCAATGTATCAAATTGAAATGGCCTGTGAAAATAAAACTCTTAGTGGGGGCCGATTTGCACATAGTGCCTATAAGAAAAGACATGCTTACAAACCAAAAGTTAAAGTTAACAGTTAACCTAATGGCTATGGACCAAGATGTGTCATGTATAAACTCTACGGAAATTATACAATCTCGGAGGCAATGGGTTAAATGCATCTTATTTATAACAATATTTCCATTTTAAAAATTGTGAGCTTACATGATTGCCCATGTTACTAATGTCTTTGATAAGGTCTAAAAATGAAGCCCTGAAAATACTGCAGTTCAAGATGGAAGTACTTTAAACATGTAAAAATCATTGAGAGACCATTCCAGTTTTCCCCCATACGACTCCTGTGTTGCAGATTTCATCAGCCAAGATATCATGTGCCAAATTTCATCTGTACTATATTATTCAAGTGACAGCATGACTGTCTGAACTTTTGTGTTCTAGGGTGTTTATTCATCCATTCAAACACTGTCAGATATGTCAGATAGCAAAGTTTAACAATTTTTAAACAGGTCTTCCACAATGTTATATAGTGACTTTAACTGGAAATTGTAAATGACCTGAAAAGTATACTTACAGAGCAGATCATCATTATCATTTACATCACACTTTTACAAAGAAATTGCAAATTATATGGGTCACTTCATTTAAACATGAATTATTACTTAGTGATGGAAAGTATTTTTAGTTCCAGCCATTAACTTAGAAACCTAGTTTTATTTGAATTCATCAATGAATAGCAAGATTGCTATGTTACATACTATAAGTTCTGTTATTTTCTGTAGTATCAATTCTGATTACTGAATGACGCAATGGTGCTGATTACTTTTAGGTGCACTTTATTAACTCGTGAAACACACAAATATGGTTAACACGGGATATTCATTTCGAAGCTGTGGTAACTCATCATATATGATAAAGGGAAAGGCAATTTTGGCCTTTGAACATATTCTAATCAATGCAATAACATTACCAGTCCTGTGAAGTATTATTGCTATTTATTATTCTTATTACCACTTTTATTATGATCATTAGTTTATTAATATTATCACTTTTACTACTACTACTACAATCATTATTTTACAATACTTATATATTCAAGTCTATTCAGGTTGGCAGTTGGATGCTTGTGGGTGATGGTGATTAAATTTTCTAGTCCCTGTCATCACTGATGATGACAATACTGATATGATCAATACTGATCCTACTTCTTTTCCTCCTTCTCCTCCTCACCCTCCTCCTACTACTACTTCTCCTCCTCCTCCTACAACTTCTTCTACTACTACTACTACTACTACTACTACTACTACTACTACTACTACTACTACTACTACTACTACAACTACTCCTACTTCTACTACTACTACTACTACTATTACTACTACTAATAGTAGTACTCCTCCTCCTCCTACTATTAATGATAATTAACCTTTCAACCCTTAACGTGCCAGAAAAATTACAGCTCTAAATAACATGTGTATCATGTGGTGCATATTTGTGACTTTGGCATATTAAGAGTTAATGAAGGTTTCATTTTGCAATAACATAAACTTCCAATAGAACTCAGGATGAGTATAAATATATTCCTGACCATTCCTACACAGGTTAAGCTTAACCATCTAAAAACAATTACAACAAAACTCCATTGACTTGATATATGTGATACACTCAGAGTAATACTGAAAGGGTAGATTCTGAAAACTGATGTCATTGCTTGGGCTCCATAGTACACTGTACATGTATAGCCCCTGGTAACAAAGTGTAGAGCATATGATGTACCATGATAGCACGTAAAGGGTTAAAGGCAAATGAGCTCACATTTCTCTTGAAGATTCTACAACTCCTCATTTCTGCCACTGCTTAGGTATCCCAACTGCGGAAAATGGATTCTCTTGGGATCAGAAAAGTGAGATATTGGTTGGAATCCAACTTGCTTAAAAGAATGAAGCCAAGTTAATTGGATCACAGTATCAAGTGCACCTCCTGGAGGGAGAGTATTATGGTATCCATTGAAAAAAATCCATCACTGAAATACAAAGAAGTGTAATATACGGGTGGTTTAAGTGTCGATAGGTAGCAAATTAGTTGAAACAGGGCCGTTTTCATTGATTTTCTCCACAAAACATTTTTTTTCATTTTTCATTTTAATGACCATTGTACAAATTATGGATTACATAAGGGTACATATTTCATGAGAATATGTAAAGTACAACATTGTATATGTTTTAAATAAGTGATGTTAAAGTTCTGTTACTTCCTATGTTTTATGTTTAGTTTTGCACATGAATGATAAAA
>JZLH01S0598483.1:3082-18893 GCA_001188425.1 Eucidaris tribuloides
TACAAGTCATGCAATCCTGGTACTTAAAACAAGCAGATGGTGTGTAAAAAACAAAAACAAACAAACAACAAAAATCTATATTTCCATTTTAAAAAAATGTGAGCTACATGATTCCGTATGTTTCTAGTATCTTTAATAAGGTCGAAAAATGAAGCCATGGAAAACTTGCAGTTCAAAATGATCATTAAATGCTGTAAAAAAGTAAAAACCATTCCATGAAAAACTTGCAGTTCAAAATGATCATTAAATGCTGTAAAAAAGTAAAAACATTCTAGACCATTCCAGTTTTCCCCCACAGACTGCTGGGTTGCAGAATTTTCATTTTCCGAGAATACTTCATGCGCAGTTTTTATTGGTACATATTTTACAAGTGACAGCATAACTGTCTGAACTTTTATGTTCTTGGGTGTTTATTTGCCCATTTAAACAAGTGCTGTCAGATATGTCAGATAGCAAATTTGAAAAAAAAAATTAAAATGGTCTTCCACAATGTTATACATGTATCTTGCCTTTAATGATACAAATTGATATAATTCTGCCAATCCTGTCCCGCAAGGCAGTCTTAAAGTTTTTAATTTTACTTTGAACTCTAAAAAGTTCATGATACATGTATGGCATATATTTATAGATTTGACAAGATCAAACTTTTTAATAAGTACTTGACATAAGTGCATGCCTGAGACACATGTACTAGATATCAATTTTAATCAAAGGTAAAGATAACTTTGTGTGTTGAGCGCTCGAGGCCAAGGATAATTCTTGTTCAAAGACCATAACTCTTAAGATAAGGCTATTGTGTACACTGTACATGTACTTAAAGGTAGAAACCGGCTTTGATATAAATAAAGAAATTATTTTTAAAAAAACAAAGAGCACCTCAAAGTCAAAGTATAGTTTACATTCATCCAACAATTTTTTAACTCTTTGTGCGTGGGACCCCGAATCCCGTGCGTGCGGAGTTTATTTCAACGAGCGCTCAGTATTGGGAAAGAAAATAACTAACTGACTTCAACTAGCAATAACTTTGCACAACAACGTTTTCAGGGAAAATGTCCTACAGCAAAGTTGAAGTACATTTTACAGACCTTCTAAATGCATAAAGGGTGTTTGGAAATATACATTTGAATTTTGTAAAGTAATGGCTAATTGTAACCAACATACATGTAGTTCTAAGTTTCCTGCTTGAAAATATACAACTCCATTCAAATAATGCAAGAGGGTAAACCACAAGTTATATACATAAAAACCTGACTTGATACATGTTGACGAAAGAGATGAGTCACCACATAAGAAGTGAATGAAGAGATTATCAGTAAATAGCGCATCTTATTGTAATTGACCTTTATAGCACCTTTGAAAGTAAATCTGTGTCTAATCCTTTGTCCTAGTGTACCACAAAGCCTTGATTGCATTTATCGATTTTTCTGGTTCCTTAAGAACCTAACATAATACCCCCGTACTTGAGGAATGTAAACAATACAAAGAGATTACTGCTAGTATCGGAAAAATCAGTGTAATTCGGGTGAATACAATCGTTTCTACATTTGAGCGTGAAATGCGAATCCCGCACGCTGCAGGGAGTGCAGGGATGCGAATACCGCGTGTAAAGAGTTAAACAATTATTCAAAAAGTATTTGTAGCACTCATTGTCCTTTCAACATTAGAAAACAACCTTAAATTGAGCAATAGAAACTGACATATTTTGGTTTTACACCATACAAATGTAGTAAATTTATATTACCTATGGGGAATTTCACATCTCTGACATTGTACATTTTGAGTAGTTTCTCAAAAATGGAATAGTTTTGAAGCGAGCAATTTTCAGCGACTTGATAAATCATACAGTATGGTAGAATTTAAAAATCAATAGCAACATTTACTAAGACTTTAGTTGGCCTTATCTCAGAGACTAAGTGCGAGATATCTTGGCTTGTGGTCTATGGAGTCACGTGTTATACAAAATATTCAAAATCAAATCAACTCCAATGGTTTGAAGATTGTGTCGTTGATTTGCACGTCAAAAAACGTCTAAATGAATGAAATCAGCTGAAATCATATCCAATGTGAAGATTATATAGCCTAATAAACACCTCTCATAGAGACTTGGGGTAAAATATTGAGTTTTGGTGAAAATCTGGACGGTTAAACTTCATCCTTTTTCAAATGACTCTGAAGTCTTTTTTAAAAAAATCTGTGGAAAAATAGCCGTGCACGGACCGTTCCAAAATTGTCCGATCAGCCGTTAGCCGAAGGTCGCACGGAGGTTTGCCGTTTAACCAGTCAGTGCGCTCCGCTGGTCTTGTGACGGTACACATAACCGCGATTCGCAATTTGAGCAAAATTTAAACTCACAGAAATAACAACATTCTGGTAACATGTCGTTATCAGTTTTTCTCATAAAACAAATTCGTGACGTACATGTATGGATCTCAAACTTTCAACACACCATTTGTAAGTACTAAACTACCGTTTGGTATTGATAATGAAGGGAAGTAATGGACTTGCACATCCCTGACGCAATCTTTAAGCTGGCTCTATATATAAATTTATTTTTTAGTAATAATCATCATTATTGTATATTATTGTATATTGTTATATATATATATGTATGTACTATCATTTATTATTATTTAGCTTTCATGTGTTTATGTCATTTCATACACCCCATAAGAATGTGATGTAGTAGTTAAACAGAAACTCTTTTTGGTACTCTTCACATGACTGCACATCTGCTGGTGGGTTATTGTTGCAAATCTGCGCAAACATGCACAAGTCAATGGCAACAAGCCAGCTCATCGTACACAGAGTTGACAATGAGAAAAATTTAACAAGACAGGGCCATAAGCATGAAGAATTGAGTCACAGCATTTTCATTTCAAGTGATTTTTAGGTACTTTCACTTATCCGCGATGGCTCATCACTGCAGCTTCAAAGGCTCTCAAATCAATATACACACAGACGTTCACGTACATAGTTACATGTACAATAAAGTGTTAATACATGAATGTAAATGTAAACTTTGCATTTGCACTAGCTGTACTGTACAGTACACCTGTAGCTCATGTTCATCGAGGGTTGTGTTTGATTACGAGTGCTCTTTAAATATTTTTTAAACAAATAAATTTGTCCAGATGTCGGTTTCACAAACAAAAGAACAAGTTTGCAGAATTTGTTCCAATGAATTACATAGATCTAAGTTCCAATGATTGTGAATGTGTACTCACATAGCATGAGTTAGTATTTAAACTCATTGTTGATATTTGGAGTCAATGTACATGTACATGTGCAGTTCTTTCAATGACAATATAAACTTTTATTCAGGGTTAGTGGATTGAAATCAAATCATGTGATTGTCATGTGATATTGATGGTGAAAAAAAAATACTTTTTTGTTTCAAGTGATGGATTTTTTTCATGTTTATATTCTATCTGTAGATACACATTGTTATCTGTTTTCCCTCAGGATTCAATACTGAGTATGAGAAGGATCTTTACATTTACATGTGAGAATAAATAATGTGTCATCAGCGTATATTTGCAACAATAACTTGTCTGACAATATCAGTTAATAGCGAAAAGAAGGGGTCCTAATATGGAACTGTGAGGAACATCAGTAGACATACTTTGTAGGGATGAATTCAGGTTTAATTCCTCTTATTCTATAGATAGATAGTACTGCAATAGTAGAATCAACAGCCTTTGAAAGGTTAAAAAAAACTACATACATGTATAGTACATGTAGTTTGTTCACAATTTCAACGAGTGCCATACAGTACAATGACCTGATGTTAAGCCAAATTGATTATTGTAAAGAATATTACATGTATGTTTTATAAAGGATACTGCATGACTGTAGTCTTTACAGTATATACACCAGCTTTTCCAAAAGTTTTTAGAACACTGATAAAAAATAATTATTTTAAATAATGTGCCAATATTTATGTGTAGTCCTACAGTACATGTACATGTACATATACATATGTACATATATTGCTAGTGACAATATAAATGCTTAAAGTTTGTGTTTTAAGGTATTTATTTGTCCCATTCAAACCCTATTGTTTAACAATTTTTTAAATACATGTAGGGATTCCACAATGTTGTTGTCTTTAAATGCTACCTGCCTCCTCATGTAATATCTGTGATTGAGCAGATCTTCAAAATCTTATTTTATTCATGCTATAAAACTGAAAAATAAATAAATGAAATTGTTTTAATACAGCATGCATTGTTATCAAGCAGATCTGTATTTCAGGCCATTACTCTTACACTCTATACTGAGAAAGTAGGTTTGTTCTATGTATTAATAAATGAAAGGATGCAGAGAGAATTTAAGATGCAGAATGATTCTCCGGTATTTGTAACCAAGTAAACTGTGGCATTGCCATTACCTATTTTAGCATAGCCTGGTGGTTGTGCCACTGACCAAATGTCAGTAGGTTTCAGGTTCGAATCCTGTTGGGTCACTCTTTTTCTGAGTCAATAAAAATATCAGGTCAAGCATTTTATCCTATTTATCATTAATTTGATAATACAGAGATGAACAGCAAATTTATTCTGCAATCTGCATACTGTAGGTTTGTTTTCATTTTACATTTACATATTTCAGTAATTGAGTCCATCACCCAAAGAGGAAATATGGTTTTAATTTACAGGAAAATAACTGTAATAAAGGTCACAAAGTCAGGTGCTTATAACAGCAATGTACATTTCCGTGTGTCACTACCATGTCATGTGAGTAAGAGATTAAAGGGAAACGTCAACCCATCACAGACGTGAAAGTATCATGTTATTGATATGTAGAATGTAGTTCTAGAGGAAGGAAACACAGATTTACATGTTGAAGGATCTGAGTGCAATTGTCAATGTCATATATCCAGTGAAAGCATACACACACAAAGCTAACTTGACAAGAACCATTGTACAGAATTTTAAATTAATACAACTAAGCTAAATCTGAAGAATCAATTACATTATGAATCAAATCAAATCCAATAAATCAAATGAATAATTGAATTAAGTATGGTCCCATTGAATTAATCTTGTCAATCCTATTATAACAAACCAAATTGTACAAAATATATTATTTCATGGAACTTACAGTATTTTTTACTACATGTACAGGTATGACAGTTTTATGCAGAGACTCCAACCCCAAACACCTCTTAAGCGGGAGATTCTCCCGCCGAGACCCCCTAGCAAACGGGAGACTCTGACTTAATGTGCGCGTAGCCAACATCACCGGCGGAAAGCATGAAATTCCTTGCCGCCGGAGGCCATTTTTAGGGTTTTAGAAGCTCTCTGTTGCTGTCTTAGGCTTATTTTTTAACATATGACAACACTAAATGGGGTCAAATCCACTGATTCAGATTCATTTCTTTTCAAAAAGGTGGTTGGGCGGGAGAAAAAAGGAGAAACACATCTAGGGCGGGAGAAATTCAAACTCAAGCGGGAGGGCGGGAGATTTTGTGAAAATGGACTCAAAGCGGGAGATCTCCCGCTGAAAACGGGAGAGTTGGAGTCTCTGTTTATGATATTCACATACACTGTAAAAACGCTGTTTAAAATAGTTAAAACAACTGCTTACCATTGTTTGAGTCTGTCACTCTAACAACTATTGTTTAAAATTTTAAACAACCATGATTGCGGAATCCGTATTTTAAACAATATAACTATAGTAATGGTGTGTGTCATCTTTGTTTTCCTACAGAATTACATCTCTGAAATAGCAACTCCAGAGACGAGAGGTTTCCTGGGGACCAGCTTCCAGGTGGCTGTCACTGTTGGAATACTCTTGGTGTATGCTTTAGGTAAGAACATTTTATCTGCTTTCTTCCATCGTGCCTGCTATTTGCAGACACAGTTGACGAGATTATTCATACCCCTCTGAAAATTTCACTGATTGCATATTTTTTCTCTGTTATAAGTGTTGGACTTGTGAAACGGGGACGTAGGTTACACTTAATACAGTTAGATATCCCCTATCAATCAACACTGGTTCAGGTTTCACGAAAAGGGCTTCCATAGTGTTAAACAGTACAGGTATCTTTGATTCAACTGTGGTATTTATCCTCCCCTACCTTCCCATGGGCAGCGTAACTTTCCAGATATCGCGGTTTAATTATTGATTTTTACAAAGAATTTCCACAATATTAAAGACACCATATAACATTGTGAAAGACCTGTTTAAGAGATTGTCAAACGTTGCTCTCTGACATATCTGACAGCGTTTGAATAGACAAATAAACACCCTTGAACACAACAGTTCAGACAGTTTTGCTGTCACTTGTAAAATACATACAGATAAAACTTGGCATATGAATTATTCGCAGCCAACAAAAAAATTCTGCAACACAGCAGTCTGTGCAGGTAAACTGGAATAGTCTGTCAATGATATGTACTTTTGTAAAATACTTGATCATCATTTTGAATTGTAATTTTTTTCAGGGCTTCATTTTTAGACACTAACATGGGCAGTCATGTAGCTTTAATAATAATTTTTACAAAGGACTTTTACAATGTTAAGCTTGAAAAGTTTTTGCAGTTTTCTGAGTTGTTCTTGACCTAAGTAATTTGGCACATCCCTTTGGATTGGG
Organism: Eucidaris tribuloides; assembly: GCA_001188425.1. Lineage (NCBI taxonomy): Eukaryota > Metazoa > Echinodermata > Echinoidea > Cidaroida > Cidaridae > Eucidaris > Eucidaris tribuloides. Next base: position 9,678 of record JZLH01S0598483.1, read on the forward strand.
CCTAGTGAACTGGTGATCTTTATTGTCCATCAGTCAGGGTCATATGGCAACAACCAGGTGATCCTTATTCAGTGCCAAAATGAAACAATCAGTTTGTTCCAGTAATTGTTGTGAGAGTTTAGTAGTGAAATTGATTGTCATATTAGTTTCACATTAGGATTTTGATGTTATTCTTTTTATTTCAAGTTTTCAACTCATCTCTCTCTGGAAATAAAATAACAGAAATTTAATGAAATTTAACAAACATGTACATTATGTAAATTGATATACATGTAGTACAAAAAAAATGTATAATTAGAACAAATTAAGTAAATGCTACTGAGAGGGTGGCAGCAAAAAAAAGAATTTTAAAAAAGTTGATAAGTTACATAATTACATTCTACTGAAAATCTAAAACTACATGTACTGTGAAACTACAGTCTTATTGATTTTGCAAGGAAAATACATTGCAGATTGTCAGCTCACATATTTTTCTTGTTTAAGCTTGCTTTCCAGGGTAGGAATTGATTTTTTTATTTTTTAAGGGCTATTTTTATCAGAGCCTTGGGGCTATTTTATTTTTTAATTGGGGGGGGGGGGCTATTTTTCTACCACTGGGGCTACTTTTTTTGTGGCACATTAAAATTTGAAGAATGCAATGAAAGATTGCTTATGTTTTAGCTGGTGCTTCATCCATAAAAGCAACCATTTAATTCATTTTTGTTTCAATGCCATAATAAAAAAAAATGTGAAATTTTTCTTAGCAAATCTGAGGGTGATTCTGAAGGAAATGGTTGCCCCAAAGAATTGGATTTTGAGGATTTTAGGGGGCGATTTGGGCTTTGCCAAGGGCTAAATCGCCTGTCGCCCTGTACGCTGTTGCTTTCTTTCCTAGTAGAGATTGGTTCCCCATAGAGACTAACATATTCAAAATTTATCACAGGAAAAATATGTAAGATGAAAGGATGCAGACAGCCAAGTTAAGTCCAGGAGGTGTTAATTGCAAATTATTTTCAGATTTTAAATGATTTATTGATGAACTTAATGCATTTTACTGAAAGATGCAAAAGTGTGGTACACATAATCATATTAATGACACTTAAATCAGATGTACCCATAATTTCAACAAGCCAGATCACACATTCTGAATGACTCCATGATACCATTTATCTTTGAAGAGTGGCATTGTGTAGTGATGGAGGGATGTATGAATGGCTTTTGTTAAATTTGGCTGAAGAATAAATACCTGCACTTTTATATTCTGATGTCCTTCTGGTGTGTGTGTGAATATTTATGACACAACTCACACAAAAACATATCTACTCAAATCAATAATTGCACAGCCTGTTCCCAGGTTACCTTTATCTACACATGCACAAAGTGCAAATATAAATTGGCTTTTATATAAAAGTCTAATAATGCATGATTATGCATTTCAAACCAAGTGGTAAGTTGTGCATTGTTTAGGACTAGTAAGATCATGTTGTGCTGGTAAGTTTCAAATCTATACTGTAATAGTCCTTTGGCCTGCAAAATAGTCCTGATGTCTGAATAGTCCTACTTTCTCCTTTGGGGAAAATAACTAGAAGGGGGGGGGAATCACATTTGGGGGGCAATAGATTTGGTGTATAAAGCAGGACATTGAGTGCTGCAGTAGGAGGCATTGTTAGCATTATTGACCCCTCAGAATCTCAAATCCATGCTGTTCTTTGGGTCATGTCATATGGGTTTGAGATCTGTTTGGGTGAATAGTATTAACAATGCCTCAAATATCAGTCAAATATATTGTACATGTACATGTAAGTACAGTAATAGTCACCCTGCCGTGGTAACATTTACACTGACGAGTTGGCTCAGTTGGTAGAGCATTCACCTCTTGACTGGAAGATTGTGAGTTCAACTCACAGTTGAGTCATATGCCAAAAGCCTATAATGAAAAGAGTACCTACTGCCTCTAGCACACCTGCCAACTGTCCCTATTTTCCAGGGACAGTCCCTTTTTTGGCAAAAGAAAAACACTTTTTATCCAGTTTTTGAACTGTGTCCCTATTGTTGCAAATTATTTGTCTGTAGTAATGTATAGGATATTGAAGAATGTCCCTATTTTTCAAATTTTTTACCCCATTTTGTCCCTATTTTTTAGGTTTCAGGGTTGGCAGGTATGCTCTAGCCTGACACTGAGATTAAGATGGGGTAGGGATGTTAAATGCATAGGAATACCAGGGGACAGCCCCATTCCACCCCCCCCCCCCCTTCCACTGTAGTCGGACAGCCTTGTGCAGCCAATGTGGCCTAGGGTTACAGAAACAGAGATATGCACCGTCCGATGTTACTTATAGTAAGAGCCGGACGTATTTGAATTTTTTATGCCTCTGCCCAATAAGACAATAAGAAAGCCTGGGTTATTATTAAAGTACTAATCAGTGTTGTATCAGTAAGGTTTTTTTGCTATCCAAATACCGGACTTCAATATTTGGACGGTTTCGAAAAACCTAATATAACAGATTGCCTGTCATAATATTTTGTGTTCACTGTTGATGTCCTGGGTAATCTCCACTGACAAATGATGAGTTACAATCATGTGAGCATGTACATGTACTTGTCAGACTGCCTTCAGTTTTAATGTTCAAAGGGGGGGGGGATACTTGAAATGATGTATATTCCTTCCTCTCTAAACTGACAAGACTCACCATTAAACCTTGCCCCCAGACTGACCTGCATCTGTTGCATTATAGATCCACTGGATAGAGGTCAGACTTTTTCCCCAGTAAGTCGTAATGACCTTCCATATTGATACCAACTGCACTTGAGAGCTGAATAAGATGAACTTATGAACTTTGTACACGCACTTCCAATAACCGCAATGACAGATTCATGACCGGGTTTACTTTTGAAGGTTGGTGGCCGGTCGGATAACTGTACTGATACACCCTTACTACTAACATTTTCTCCTTTCTTTACAGGAATCCCACTGCCATACTACTGGTTGTCCATTGCTGCTGCCGTACTGACTGCGGTGCTCCTGGTAACCATGGTGGTCGTCCCGGAGACCCCACGCTTCCTGCTCATCAAACACTGGCGCAACGAAGCCTTGCAAGTCTTGGCCAAGCTACGAGGACCCCACATCGATCCCGACATCGAGTGCCGGGAGATCGAGGATGCTCTGGATAACTCTGATGTAAGTTTCTACCATTTTCTTGTGTCATTCCAAAAGAATTTTTATTCATCCACCCTGTTAAGAAGCCAGAACCGTATTCGGGGGTTGACTATCGGTATGTCCATACACTGTACTTTGTTGTTGGCATTATCATGTGAACATTCAAGATTACTAAAGTACTGCCACAGGGATTTTAACGAAACTTATGCAAGGATCAACTTTTGGGAAGGAAATTGAAAATCAAGGAGGGGGAGGATGATCCCCCCACGCCAGAAAAAAAAAATGATGGGGGACATGTTCCTCCTGGATCACCACCCTTAGTGGAACAAAATTTTAGTTCTCGGGTGATCAATGGGCAAAACTATAATGATATATCACATGATTTACTCTTGACCAATCCTACAGCAAGATTCTTAAAAGTAAATACCGTGATTGAAGGTAGTACTCAACTTGGGGTAAAACTATTCAAATTCATGTAAATTGTGCAAGGATTCTGTTGTGAAAATGTTGTGGTCAAATGTTGACTCAGTGTAAAAAGACCCCTGTCAGTTTTCTTTGTGACAGGCAAATTTGTTGTGTAGCTATCTATGGGATTAATTTCTATCAGAGCATAAGAGTAATTCAATGCCGGTATAATCATGTATGATTCTCTTTAAGTGAACAAATTCGAGACAACTCATTCCAGGCAAAATTTACACTTCAGGTAGTGTTTACATTCAGGTATATGTCCAAACTCATATGTTTCCTGTGACATATTTAAATGTCCCCAATCATGTCATTTTTAATATGTGGAATATAATAATTGATGATACAGAGATATCTCCCCTTGCCTGAAACTTTCTCATGGAAGGAGTTAGGAAACCCACCCTCTAAACTAAGATTTATCACATGATTAATTCTTGCCCAATCCTACAGCAAGATTCTTGGTATTGTATGTGGAATATAATAATTGATAATACAGAGATATCTCCCCTTACAGGAAACTTTCTCCTGGAAGGAGTTCAGCAAGCCCACCCTCTACAAGCCCCTCATGATCTCTATGTTCCTGATGTTCGTGCAGCAGTTCTGTGGCATCAACGCCGTCATGTTCTACACCGTGGAGATCTTCCAGTCAGCCAGTTCCTCCTTCAACCCCAACGTGGCCACGGTCATCGTCGGCGTCGTCCAGGTGGTCTTCACCTGCGTGGCGGCCGTCCTCATGGACAGGATGGGACGTCGGGTCCTGCTCCTAATAGCAGGTTGGTACATGTAGCATCATAGCAAAAGTTTAAGACCACAAGAGCATTTCCCACTAAAACTACAAAATAAAACTAAAAATCATTGCTTCATGAATGGGTAAGGCCATGGCTTCCCGCTTGAGAGATCCCCGGTTCGAATCCTGACGCGGCCGCGGCAGTTGTGTCTTTGGGTAAGACACTTTATCTGCATTACCTCTCTCCACCCTGGAGTATAAATGGGTACCTGGTAGGGCGAGAATGATTTAGGTTGTTTTGCTTGATGCACCTCCTTGGCAGCTCAGCTAGGAATACTCCCCAGGGAGTGGAAACAGTGCACATTTTGTGCAGGTTAGAAATGTATCCCAGTGACCAAGGTAATAATAGTATCCAAGCATATTGAGACTGATCTCCTCGGTGATTATGCGCTTTATAAGAAATGGCCATTATTATTAATGACCTGTCACCAGGATACCCTATTAAAGTCACACATCTTATAAAACATAAAAGTAGAAATAATTTTGGGTGAAAAGCTGTTGCAACATGGGAAGGTCATAAAACATACAGTGCCAAGACTTACAACTATACTATGGAAGATTCTTCAAGGTCTTGCACAATAGTCTGCCTTCCAAGGGGACTGATGTTAGTGTATATTGTATAAGCACTATCTTGACTGTGCACTTTGAGCAATGACATTGAACCCAACTTACCCTTCAACATCTTCAAGAAGCAATTATAGTTTTGAACTTTTGTTTTCTACATGGTTTAATGGAAAATATTCTTGTGGTCTTTAAACTTTTGTTATTAAATGATGGTAGTGTTGGGTCCAAGACAAGAGGATCCGAGATCAAGATCAAGATCAGATCCTGTGAGACCCAGATCAGATAAGTCTGAGCTGATAATTATATTAATTTGTATCATGCACATATCCACTCCGAAGAGTGTTCAAGGTGATGTGTACAATAATAATTCAAATTATTCTTGTCAGGTCTGGTTTTCTGTGAGGGCCTGCTACTGTTATTCTGGTAACCAGTACTACCTGCCCCAGGTCTGGGTCAGGAAGGGCATCCGGTCTGTAAAAATTTTGACCCAGGAAAGGCTCACATTGTGAGGTGAATCCAGCCACCCCCGTATTCAGGGACAAAACTGAATAGAAAAAATCGGGATTAATACTACTTCTATTCTTAAATACACCTGTAAATAAAATCTAAAACAAAATCATGGCCCCAACACACAGAATAACTACAAAGTCCTAGCACCACCCATCACAACTCCCAGCTCCACATGGGTGAGGCCTGGTAGCCTCTTGCTGTTCCATTCACTGACAATTTGAGATTAAGATCAAGAACACGAAACAAGGGTTAATTAATAATTTAAAAAAACAGGAAGGCAAGGAAACAGAATACCCATCAACCATTTAAAGATTGGGTTATTGATTTGCAGGGATGTGCAAGTCCATTACTTCCCTTCATTATCAATACCAAACGGTAGTTTAGTACTTACAAATGGTGTGTTGAAAGTCTGAGATCCATACGTCATGAATTTGTTGTTTAATGAGAAAAACTAATAACGAGATGTTACCAGAATGTTGTTCTTTCTGTGAGTTTCAATTTTGCTCAAAATGCGAATTGCGGTTACTGTGCACCGTAGCAAGACGAGGGCAGCCCTCTGATTGGCTAACGGATATCGCCTGCGCGACCTTAATTGGCTAACGGCTGATCGGACCATTTTGGAACGGCACGTGCACGTTTGACGTCGCGGATTTTTTAAATTTGCTCCTGAGCAAATGGAAAAAGGATGAAGTTTAACCGTCCAGATTTTCACCAAAACTCAATATTTTACCCCAAGTCTCTATGAGAGGTGTTTATTTATATTAATCTTCACATTGGATATGATTTCAGCTGATTTGATTCATATAGATGTTTTTTGATGTGCAAATCAATAACCCAATCTTTAAGACAAATGTATAAATTTTGTTTAAAGCTGCAAGGAACAAATGGGGGGCTAATAAAGAACAAACAATGATCAGTTTAATAGCTTTAGGATAATTTTGGGGTGTCTGTTTTGTGGTGTCATGGTTTTCCCCTTTGCCGATTAGTGAGGGATATTAAAAACTTTTTCAAATGACATTTTACATGATAACAGTGTTGATCTCAAGCTCAAGTGTGAGAACTCTTCTGTATCTCTACGGAAACCACATGCAGAGACTCTAGATATGACCTCTCGCCATAAAATGGACAATAACTCACAATGGTAGTTTTCGAATTAAATGGATGAGATAGTCAAATTGGGTTAAAAATTTGTAATATTTTGATAGTTTTGGAAAGAACATGCAATTATCTGTTATCTGTTCAAATTTGAGGGCCGGAGGTGTTTCAGAAGTATGGGGTTTTTTTATTATTATTATTTTTTATTTTTATTTATTTATTTATATTTATTTACATGCATTTATTTTTTATTTTTATTATTTTTTATTTTCTATTTTTTTTTTTTTTTTATTTATTTATTTATTTTTTTTTATTTATTTTTTTATTTTTTTTTTTTTTGGGGGGGGGGGTTTAAATTAACCTGAGCATGTTTTATGGGAAGGGGGGGATGGGGGATAAATTACCAAGTTTGATCTAGACATTGCGAGGTTTGCCAACAGATAACCAAAATATAATCACTAGTTTCCCAACATTGTCAAGTCCTCCTACATGTATGTTAATTTTGGTATCGTCACAAAACTATGTTTCTGAACTACAGGTATGCATCACTTCACAAAATTCATTCTAACTTTGAAAATTTTAACAATATTGCAGTAAAATCCATTGTTACAAAGGACATACTTTATCTACAACTTTTGTACACATCAATTTCTTCCAACATACATCTCTAAAAAGTTATAGCTGTTTTCAGTTGACACCACACTCTAAAATTTCTTAATGTGGTATCATTCCAAAAGGCTGGACATATTGCAAATGAATTCCCTTTGTAGAAGAGACTATGAAACCTCTATAATGATTTCCTGCACAATTATATTCTTCTTTCATTTTACTTTACAGCAATCGGTATGGCTGTCAGCTGCATTGCCTTTGGAGTATACTACTATTTAATTAGTCAAAATGAAGGTAAGTGGCAGCATTTTTTTTCTATCCTTTCAAAATTGATTTAACCCCTACTGAACTGGAGCTTAATTTAGTGGCTCAGAGCAAAAAGTCTGATTTCACTCATAAATCATGAACAAATTTGCATAATTAAATAAACAACATTATTCTAAAAAAAAAATAACACAATTTTGTTGAATATTCAGTGGGCGACATGCATGCTGATTTTGGTCGTGATCACGCGATCAATGGCTGAGATCAGTGGGTGGGGGGGGGGGGGGGTCTCGTCATGCCCCCCTCCCCCGTGTCCAGGTGCTTAAAATAGTCCAGTTCAGTTCAGTCATTCTATGTATGGCCAAGTGCCCTAATTCTGTGCGGGTCTTACATTTGCGTACCAAAAATTCAGGCTAAAATCATTGATCCAAACATATGAACTCTTTACAGTGAACTGAAAAAAATCATAATTTATGATTGCCATTGCCAAGACACATGTGTGCAGATTTAGGAACGCATCGTTGCCTGACCAAATAGAGTGACACAATGACAAATTCGTCTTCAAAATCATAGTAAAAGTAAGTTTTGTCGTAAAATTGTTATGCTGTCTTATTGCTCAGAATGTGCTACGTTATATTTCAGACATTGTTTAGTGACTTATTGAATTCTGTGTAATTTTTCTGTGACAAGTCTTTGGTGTGCAAAATTACATGTAGGTCCCACCATCATACAATTTCTGTTAAAACAGTGATGGTTGATTCATATTCTATTAACACTTTATTTACCTATTTTAAAAGTAAACTTCAGGTTCAATTCGGGTTTCATACACAGTTTTGCACAAAAACACACAGTTTTTCATGCACAGAAGGTACACTGCCCTCCCATGAAAAACGCAGTATCTACATTTTGCACAAGTTGAGATATTAAGCATTTATGTTTTTTTCAAGAGCCAGCTCGAAAACTTTATTTGATTTCTTGTCATCCCTTTATTAATCAAATTGTGGAGTATAAATATGCCTATTTCAGGCCAAAATATTTCTTTTGTATTGGTTGTCGTTGTTTTTAGTTATTGACGAAAATGTACATACTTTGGGGAAAGTCGAAGCAGAATGCCCGGTTTCCCCATGGAAAAACGCAGTATCTACTAATATGATAAAGAAGGTTATTCTGTTCTTTTTCTAATCATCACTTACTCAGTCGATATTGGTTCAATTCCAAGAAATAATATATCAATGTGTAATTAGAGGGAACATAATACGCTTATAAACATGGAGGGGCGCCCTCGTGGTAAATTCCACAACTTCATGAAAATGGTCAAAATGACACGAAACGGAATTTCTTTCGTAAAGTTGTAATGAACACGAATGTTATTGTAGTTGTGTTCACATGTTTTGTGTTTGTACTTTGATTTAATTCAATAGCCTAGAAACATGGAGGGCGCCCTCTAAAAACAAGTGGCGCCCTCTGTGGTAATAGTCCCAAACTTCATGAAAATGCCGAAAATTACACAAACTTTATTATAAAGTTGTTAATAAACAATGTCTCCTGTATTGCTGTGTTTGTCTGTTTTTGTCTTTGTACTTAAGATTTTAATTTGATAGATATATCATGTTAATTTAATCTTTACTAAAAAATAATTCCGTAAATAATTTCGTGAAGTTTGGACTTTACACAGAGGGCGCCCTCCATGTTTCTAGGCTATTATTGAATTAAATCAAATGTACAAACCAAAACAGGTGACACAGCTGCAATACATTGTGTTAATTTACAAACTTTAACAAGAATT
>JZLH01S0598484.1:13123-20623 GCA_001188425.1 Eucidaris tribuloides
TCTTTTGTCATGGGGGGGGGGGCAGTACAGTGACTGGCACAAAGGACACCAGTTTGTCAAAAGTGCCATAAACAACAACAACAACAACAACAGCGACAACAACAACAACAACAATAACAACAACAACAACAACAAATGAGTATCTACTCCAATGAGCCATAATTATTACTCAGTCCACATTTGGGGCTAGGAGAGAGGCGGGGGTGGGGGAGATTCAGAAGTGGGGGTCATATTTTGTACATTACCTACTAGTTGTTACATATACGTCCGATAAATTATAAACGTCCAATAAAATTAAGTCCAGATCTAGAAGTAAAATATATGGTATCATGGGAATGGAAGCATCATTTAATTTTCCTGCAAACTATGCGTCGGCAAACATGACAGAGAAAGAACTATTCACTGGAAAAAATAATCACCTTCTCATGAAATGAGTCTATTTCCCGGCAACATATGAAATACATACAGTGTATACGGTAATATGCATCATCAGACAGGGAAAATTTTGACGTATATACCGTACAAAGCAAACTTGTGTATTATTTTACCGATACTAGCATGTATTAAAAATACACCTTATGGAGAGGGATACTGGGTATAATGTATTGTTGTTACAAGATAATTACAATTAAAATAGTATGCACTACCGTATTTTACAACTAAATACTGTGAAAAACAAGAACTAACAATTACTGAAATAATGCTGATTGATAGTCTAAAATAATTGGTCAGAACGATTCATTGGTGTATATATTTGAAAAAGAGGTCAAAATTTACCAATCTGTTAGTGGGTTTTGACCAATAATTTGGCCATTTTAACTAATAATTTGGTCATTTTGACCAAGTATTGTTGGATTCTGACTATTATGCTCAGTTGGACACATTATGAATTATTTGCCCTGTATACCATGTATAATGTACGCATTATTTCCCAAATGATTCTACTGATATCCGTGTTTCAAATATCCAACAATATATACATTCAAATCCAAATTTCTCCAATTGACGATGTAACCTTTGCAATTTTATCGTACGTCCAATTTTATATGTTCTCCCTCATTCTACTCGTTATTCTCTACACATAATGATACCAATTGGTATTAAACGCAGCCAGAAAATTGCCCAATTCACCAATATTCACATGTTTGGGAACTAAAGACAGATCCATTGTTTAATAATCGTAGTTAGTTTTATATTCTGTGGAGTGACGGTGTTTGGAAATTCCAATGTAACTGAACTCAGAAATCTGTGTCTAAAATCAGGGGTGTGGGAATATGAAAAAATGGTTTAGTTTAGAATTTAAAATAATCATTCAACGAAAATTTGTAGTTTTAGACTCATTTCATTACTTGATGTAGCCAAATTTATACTGTTTTACCACCATACAGCTTTCCATGCTCATCATACAAGGTTTAAAGGTCGTGTCCAAGTTAAAACTTCTCAGTGAATTTTGAACAATGCATTTTTTAAACAAATAAGTGACTGTCAGTGTCATACATACATATATATATAATGATACATAATTAAAATCATATAAACATGGTCACTGGTCAGGATTCTCTTATGATTACGTTGTAGGTTTTTCAGGCAATTATACAGACGATCAGCAATTCAAGGTCGAATTCGTGGTGCATCTACAAGTTGAAGAGTGCATGGGAATATAACACAAATTCTTGTAAGGTATACTTTTCATTTATATCGCACGTGTCTATTGGTACATTATTTAAAAAAAAATGAAGTTAAATAATTATAATTTTAAAGATGATATTGCATAGTGGTATCAACGGCCCATATTGTTAAAAGGAGTATTATATCCATCGTCAGATCGTAGTATACAAGTTTTTTTTTCTTTGATTATGACAACCTGAGTGTATATGGATCTATAATGAATTACTTATTAGAATTTTAACTTGTTGAAGTCAAACAAAATGCTCGAGATCCCTGTTTTTCTTATCCCACCGACATCGTATGCCGTCCAAGGAATTTGAAATTCCAAATTATTCGAGTTGATAGAAATAATCTTTTCATGCAGGCCTCTCTCATACTTACAACTCTGATAATCAAAATCTGTACTGTAAATACGGGTCAATGTTGATTGTGGAACATAATACTTAAACTATCATGTCACAGCCTTTTGATACAGATCAATATAAGTGGATAATTGATACACATTTTGGGAATTGACGTAGCACCACCTTAGATATTGACACTCGACTGTGTAATTTCCATACTGATGATGTGGCACTTTGTTGATACCGTAGTATGTCGTAGTATCAGAGAAGAAGACGTGTTAGCGATATCTTCGTTAACATTTTAAATATAGGAAATATGTGTGTAGATTAACTCAGAAGTGTTAAAGATGCCGAAAGTATACATTTCGAAATTTATAAGCTCCTCACCTCGGTCGTGGAGGACAGTTTCTTGTATTGACAACAATAAATTATTCTTTCGTACAATCATGTGTCAGACTACGAATAATGATCATGGCCAAGTGTGTATAAAAATGTGTGAAACGTATTAAAATAGTATTTATCACTGTGACGAACAATTCAAACGCAAGTATAGCGGATGACGTTGATGTAAATAGTATGTTTTAAGTTAAAACGAGTTTGATAACATTGTGTTATGTATAAATGAATAAAAACCCACTGAATTATGGTGCTAAAATATTTGTTCTTTGATGTATCTGTTTGTTACGCCGTTGTTTTCATTTCTGATTGTCGTTACGAAGGCGATTATATTGACATGCTCTATTTTTTTTTCTCTTTATTCGGGGGAAAATAAACCAAACGTAATATGTTATTAAAAATCTAAGGGATCCTTCGTTTTACTTTTTTTTAAACAGAAAAGCTTGAATTCCCCTACCTCATTATTTTTGATAACAGTGTAGTCCCTTCACCCACGTTAACTTTTAAGGGGTGATCTAATTTTTGACTATTTTGAAAGGCTGTTTTACAACATGCCCGTGCCCGGATAAAAATAAAGAATAAATAATATAAGAAACGTATAACATTGTAACAGAACTGAATGCATGAACATTCACACTAGAACTGTTTAGTTTTGGTTGATCAGACAAATGTTATGTCAATCTTTCTCAAAATATTATACTGTCACTCCAGACATCAGAAAACAACATCCAACCTACTGAGAATTGTGTATAGTGACAAAGTATAATGCATAAGGATAGGAGAACATCTAGCGGTATGTATGGGAAATGTTCCCCCCCCCCCCCATTTTACATTTTGAGCAATTTCTCCAAAATGGGAGGGTTTCAGAGCGAGCAATTTTCAGGGCATTGATAGATCATGTATGTATCTAAAACGTAATTGCTAAGAATTTCATTTTTTACCATTTACCAAAATTATACCTTGCCTGTACGAAATTTTCTCAAGCAATTCTCATCATATATTTTTTAAGTATATGATGAATTTATATATCCTAAATAAATAATACTGATCGTGTTCTCGTCAAGGATATTAATCATTGTGCCAAATTATTTCCAAGTTGACCCAAAGGAGAGTAATTTTACTACAGACTCCAATATTCCAAATCACAAAACTTTAAATCCACGAGTTATACAAAATGCAGTCAAGGTTTAAACTTGTCAGAAAATCAATTGAACAAATCACCTAAGCAACCTATCGAACAGTGAACCGATGTTTAATTGAAGAATAAACTCGTCCACAACAGGTGAATGGCAAAACATGTTTCTTGACAGTGTACAAACGCAAACACTTTGCTTGACGGAAAGTACAGCATACTAATACTAACATCTTATACTTACCTAGGGCAGCCTCTTCAGTGACAAACACTGCACACTAAGTAAAATCGGTTCAACTTTGCACCTGTAGCAATGTCACACTGGGATCATCTTTACGGGTTCAACTTTGCACCTGTAGCAATGTCACACTGGGAGCACCTTTACTTTACGGCTGCAACTTTGCACCTTTAATGTCTGAAAGGTGCAAAGCTGCACCCATAAAGGTGCCCCCAGTATGACATTGGTCTGCACCGTTAAAGGTGCAAAGTTGAACCTATTTTCTTAATGTGTGCTCTCCCAGAAGGACCTGCAATTGTATATTATAATTACCCCAGTTTTCACCAGATCTCTATACTCCCTATTTCTCTCCTTGGTGCGGAGCAGCAATGTGGATAAATTGCCGAAGGACGAAAATGCGCGTAGCGGAAATCGAACCCAATTTCTCCCTCGTGAAAAGCAGAGAACAATCCACCACACCATGGCACTTCCACTATATCACTGATCAGTTTCCTCTTTTCCAATGGAAATTTGCCTCGTTTGCAATATAGATTTTACAGTTTGTCTACAACATATCGTACTGGAAAATAATAACAAAACCAGATTGGACATCAGTATGGGATGAATTGATTGTCATTATCGTTTTGTCAGAATCTGCCTTTTAACCCTTAACGTATCGAGCTTTTTTCAACAGTGCCAATTATTGAGCAACTTCTGGAGAGCAGCGTTAGCTTTGCACAGCTATATCTTTTTATATACGTGCATGTTGGAGGAAAGTGTTGTGCACAAAATTGATAGATAGAAGTATGTCCTCTCCAACAATAAAAACTTAAATGTTAAATCAACATTTAATAAGGCAGAGGAGTGACCACACTTTCCAAATGTTCCAATTAACCTTGTCACCAGCTGTATAAAAGTTGAATCCAACTGGATAAAAGGCTAAATGCAACATTTAGAACTTGTGGTCACTCCTTGGCCCTTTTAAATGTTGAAATAACGTTTTAGTTTTCAGAGTATTTTTAACATTTCTGAGGTTAGAATGAATTTTGCGAGGTAGTAAATTCGGAAACATAAGATATGAACATTACATAGAAAATTATGTTTTTCCTACTTCACACTCAAATCTGTGATAAAATCTCATATTCGTAGGAAAATACCTAATGAAATCCTACCTGCGTGATTTAGTAAGGGTTGTCCTTCTGCTATACAAGAATGAAAGAATACATTACATTACTGTCATATTATTATTATTATTATTATTTATTATTATTATTATTATTATTATTATTATTATTATTATTATTATTATTATTATTATTATTATTATTATTATTATTATTATTATTATTAGTAGTAGTAGTAGTAGTAGTAGTAGTAGTAGTAGTAGTAGTAGTAGTAGTAGTAGTAGTAGTAGTAGTATCATCATCATCATCATCATCATCATTATTATTATCATATTGACACTTATTCAAAACGTATAATCTGTGGCGCGAAATTGGACCAGCGATATTAAATGCCAAACGTACTTCCTATACACATCGTGCGTACACCTTGATACACATGCAAGACGAAGCAGACATGGACTTCTAGTACAACGATTAAGGATTGTCGTCTGGGCTCATTGCACACCAGTGGCCATTTTGGATGGTGATGATCTTCTTTGTGCATAAGGAAGGGAGATATCTGGGCGAACCAGAATAGCAGTTGCGGTATGACGCTAAGAAGCCACAAATTGATTTACCATTTTGTCTTTTCCACCCTTCTGGATCGAGCCATCAAAGTCAGGCATTCTGTAAACCGGTGTGATAGCTCACTAATTCGTCCTCGGGATCCCGTCATGGTCAAGGTCACCGATAATTTAGAAGTGCTCAGCTCAGCTTTCTTTTTTTTTCTCGGGCAATCTTGATCTTTTACCATGTGATGACTGCGTATGTAGTGATTGTAGCATATTAAGTCTACGCGCGGGACTAAGGAACTTTTCCAGATGTTCAAAAAGGTTTTTCTTGGGGTGGCGTGTTAAAGGACCAAGACAGGTTTCTTCGTTTAATGGAATAATTGAAGTATAATCTTTGAAGGCTAAACGCAATTATTATTTCACCTATTCAGCTAACGAAAAGTCTTCAGAGAAGATGAAAATTAAATACAACGTACATAGAATGTGAACAGCAAAAAGAAAAAAAAACTTTGCGTCTGGTTCAAATCATTTTCATCATAGAAAAGTTCTTCGTATTCACTTTCCTTATATACAAATTTGATTGAAATATATAAATGTCTTAATTAATAACTACACCAAGTTTATGCCTTTGTAAACATATATGACTATCCCATTATGAATTCATTTACAAATGCAAATTCAGTTGATAACTAGATTCATTCAGGTATATATTTTCACTATCATAAAATCAAATCAGGATTTCATTGTGTGTTCGCCTCTCTTGTAATCTCTAGAACTTGTTGGCGGCGTTCAAGTCCACACTTGTCCTCGTGTTACCTGATGAATTATCAGAGATGTGTTTCGTTACAATACAGTCCTTGAATCGATTCGTATGTTTATCTGGTGATATTATAAACATATACATTCTTGAAAGAATTGCATTTTCAGCCAATCATAAACGAGCGCGTCATAATAGTAGTCGTTAAGGTAAAGTGAGTCACCCCTTAAAGACTTCAAGCATTTGTAGAAGTATCAATGAGAACAAAAATATAACCTTCAAAAGTGTAGAACTAGTAAGATAATTAAGAAATCATCCTGATTATACATGTACTATTAACGGCGTATAGTCATACTTATTGTCCATTTTTTTAACCCTCCATGAGACTCAGTTTAAACAAGTTTAATGTCGGTCATGGATAGTAAATTCTTGTGATAGAACTCGTGGAAATTCAAGGACTGTCTGCCAATATTCTTCGAAAAAATAAGTCATAGAATTGTCGGTTTGGATGTCGATGATATCGAGCAACTGTTATTTTGGTGTCAACATTGCCATATACAGTTCCGTGAACAAAACGAATACGCCCAATTTTCATAGAAAAAAGAAAACACATGAATTTTTTTACATGTTGTTACATGCCTCGAAGAAAACTCGATACATGAGCGACTGTATTAATATACCTAAATGTCAGAAAAACATATATTATGGAGAAAAGGAGATGAAATAATGAGAAAGGGAAGAACGAACAACATATCCATTATGTAGAGATTGTGGAGTAATATCATAATTCTACCACATTACATCTGAAAAACAACATGGTATATGAATTATACAGAACGTGCCTTCTGAATTTAATATATAATACAATATTTTATACCTTAAAACTTTAATGGACTTTATAAAGCTAAAAGGCACCGCATATCTACAATCTCGGAAAAAGGCGGCTCCGTATACATCTCGAATAATTTAGCATAAATGTTGTATTTCATTATTAATGTAGGTGTGTCGTTTGATGATGGAAATACGTATGTTCACTTGGATAAAATTTGAGAAGTATTTTGGATTGTTTGGACATTTTTCAAAGACAAATTGATTACTAATTTGTATGTTTGTATATGTGCGCTCATATACTTATTTGTGGGGTACATAAAATATACGGTTGAGTTACAGTGAACATGGTGAAGAAAGAAAATCTAAGTTGTAAGGTACACAATACAATAGAAGAGAACAAATATGTATGTGAGTTTATGAGTGTGTGTCTGTCTGTGTGTCTGTGTGTGTTTGTGTGATGGTATGTGTGTGTGGGTGTGT
>JZLH01S0598485.1:9780-22000 GCA_001188425.1 Eucidaris tribuloides
CTACCAATGTCCTCTCCACAGGTGTAGTGGTTTCTACCATAGTACTCTCCACTGGTGTAGTTGTTTCTACCATTGTGGTCTCCACAGGTGTGGTGGTTTCTACCAGAGTGGTCTCCACGGGTGTAGTGGTTTCAACAAGTGTGGTCTGCACGGGTGTAGTTGTCTCCACAGGTGGAGTGATCTCTATTGGAGTAGTCTCGACGGGTTTAGTAGTCTCCATGGGTGAACTTGTCTCAACCAGTGTGGTCGCCACGGGTGTAGTGGTTTCTACCACTGCGGTATCCACGGGTGTAGTGGTTTCTACCACTGTGGTCTCCACGGGTGTAGTGGTTTCTACCATTGTGGTATCCACGGGTGTAGTGGTTTCTACCATTGTGGTCTCCACAGGTGTGGTGGTTTCTACCAGAGTGGTCTCCACGGGTGTAGTGGTTTCTACCATTGTGGTCTCCACGGGTGTAGTAGTCTCTATGGGTGTACTTGTCTCAATGGGTGTGGTCTCCACGGGTGTAGAGGTTTCTACCATTGTGGTCTCCACTGGTGTAGTTGTTTCAACCATTGTGGTCTCCACGGGTGTAGAGGTTTCTACCAATGTGGTTTCTACGGGTGTAGTGGTTTCTACCACTGTGGTCTCCACGGGTGTAGTGGTTTCTACCATTGTGGTCTCCACAGGTGTAGTTGTTTCTACCATTGTGGTCTCCACAGGTGTAGTGGTTTTTACCATTGTGGTCTCCACAGGTGTAGTTGTTTCTACCATTGTGGTCTCCATGGGTGTAGTAGTTTCTACCAGAGTGGTCTCCACGGGTGTAGTGGTCTCCACAAGTGGAGTGGTCTCTATTGGAGTAGTCTCCACGGGTGTAGTAGTCTCTATGGGTGTACTTGTCTCAATGGGTGTGGTCTCCAAGGGTGTAGAGGTTTCTACCAATGTGGTCTCCACTGGTGTAGTTGTTTCAACCATTGTGGTCTCCACGGGTGTAGAGGTTTCTACCAATGTGGTTTCTACGGGTGTAGTGGTTTCTACCATTGTGGTCTCCACGGGTGTAGTGGTTTCTACCAATGTGGTCTCCACGGGTGTAGTCGTTTCTACCAATGTAGTCTCTATTGGTGTAGTGGTTTCTACCAATGTGGTCTCCACGGGTGTAGTGGTTTCTACCAATGTCGTCTCCATGGGTGTAGTGGTTTCTACCATTGTGGTTTCCACGGGTGTATTGGTTTCTACCATTGTGGTCTCCACGGGTGTAGTGGTTTCTACCACTGTTGTCTCCAGAGGTGTAATAGTTTCTACCACTGTGGTCTCCACGGGTATAGTGGTTTCTACCATTGTGGTCTCCACGGGTGTAGTAGTTTCTACCAATGTGGTCTCCATGGGTGCAGTTGTTTCTACCAGTGTGGTTTCCATGGGTGTTGTGATTTCTACCAGTGTGGTTTCCATGGGTGTAGTGGTTTCCACCATTGTGGTCTCCATGGGTGTAGTGGTTTCTACCAGTGTGGTTTCCATGGGTGTAGTGGTTTCTGCCAGTGGGGTTTCCATGGGTGTAGTGGTTTCTACCACTGTGGTCTGCCGGGTGTAGTGGTTTCTATGGGTGTACTTGTCTCAATGGGTGTGGTCTCCACGGGTGTAGTGGTTTCTACCATTGTGGTCTCCACTGATGTAGTGGTGTCTACCAATGTCCTGTCCACAGGTGTAGTGGCTTCAACAAGTGTGGTCTGCACGGGTGTAGTGGTTTCTACCAGTGTGGTCTCCACGGGTGTAGTGGTTTAACAAGTGTGGTCTGCACGGGTGTAGTGGTTTCTACCAGTGTGGTCTCCACGGGTGTAGTGGTTTCTACCAGTGTGGTTTCCACGGGTGTAGTGGTTTCTACCAATGTCCTCTCCACAGGTGTAGTGGTTTCTACCACTATGGTCTCCATTGGTGTAGTTGTTTCTGCCAGAGTGGTCTCGACGGGTGTAGTGGTTTCTACCGGAGTGATCTCCACGGATGTAGTGGTTTCTACCAATGTGGTCTTCACGGGTGTAGTGGTTTCAACGAGTGTGGTCTGCACGGGTGTAGTGGTCTCCACTGGTGGAGTGGTCTCTATTGGAGTAGTTTCCACATGTGCAGTCGTCTCTATGGGTGTACTTGTCTCCATGGGTGTGGTGGTGTTTATTGATGTAGTTGTCTCCACAGGTATAGTAGTGTCTATGGGTGAAGTTGTCTCCGTGGGTGTGGTATCCACGGGCGTAGTGGTTTCTACGAGTGTGGTCTCCACGGGTGTCGTGGTTTTTATGGGTGTAGTGGTTTGTGTGGATGTAGTGGTTGTTTCGCGGGTAGTTATATCTGGGCATTCTGTAGACGTGATAGAAGTCTCCGTTACCCTAGTAATAGTTACTCCCGAAGATGTTGTTATTGGTGTGTTGGTTTGTTCCATTGCCAGCGTTGTCGAGTCTAAATTTAGGCATTGTATTGGACATGTCGTCGTTGAATCTGTAACAGAGATCAAATGAATACGATTCAGGTCTTATTTTATTTTCGGGTAGAAATGATGTTCTTGCGCAGATGGAAATGAAAATAACAGATTACATTTAGGGTTGTATGGATTTTTAGAACAATGCTGGAGTTCAAATGCTGGAGATGGAGAGATACCTAACAACTCACTGTGGCATTGCATGGCAGAGATTTGCACAGGACAGAGTGAAAAGTTATGTATCTTTATCAAATGAAGACGTCAATAAAACTCTGATTCACTTCCATCCAGAAAACGCCACAAAATGACTTCAATACGATAAAATTATAAAATATCCATCCCGCCAGGGACAACTCCCTTTCCCACCCTTCCCCTCAAAACAAATAGTTCTCTGAAATTGATCAAAACTTTCCTCAGGCTAACCACCGTGCGTTCGCACGCCGTGGTGTGCGTTGGGGGGGGGGGGGGGGGGGCGGGGGCTGTAATGCGTATTAGAGATAATTCAAACAGAAACAAGAAGTAGACGGCGCTTACAATCGTGGATGTTGGAAGTAGTTCTAACGAATATTGGTAGGCCTTTCCATTGTATGTCTGACGTTAATTTGTGTCTTAGGTGGCATTTCAGTGTTCCAGTAATCCGGGGGTGGGAGGGGGCAGCCGAGGGTGGACCTGGTGGCGGGGGGGGGGGATGCGGCGTTAGGCGAATTAGGGGCGGCGGTTGGGGGGGGGGGGTCACATTCACATTGAACCCTATAGAGGGAAACCAGTCTAACACCTCCCATTTTTTCAAACACTAGAGGGATTGTTTATCTTGCATGGTACCACGGTGGTCAGTTAATTCTCGCTAAGTCTATTTTGTTGATTATGTTTCCAGTTTTGTAGCAATCTGTCAGTGTGACATTTTTTCAGATTTTGGACCAATCTACCTTTTAAATCTTTCGTTTTCTCATGTATTTTAAAATCCTGTTTGACCCCGGCTGTGTTTTTCATTTGTAAACCCATCTGGTTTTGCTCAAATTTGATCTAATTCAATATTGGTAGGCCTACATAGAAATGCCATGTTCAAAATTTGGGATCATACATGGTAAAGTTTTAGAAGTATAAACGATAGATCATTTGAAATTGCGCCGTTGCTCAAGTTGTATTTTGTAACAGTAGTCTGGGTTTTCGAACACTGAAAATTCGGAAATAGCTTTCATTTATTAATTTTGAATTTGTTACAATCAATTGTAGCAAATATTGCTTGACAATCGTCCAACTGCACTGGTGTGAGTTTTTGACCTCGTAAGCTTAAATCAGCAGGTATTCGGTTTTTACTGCATGATATACAGGTCTTGCAGGTAGACTAGTGTAAAAGCTGAATGAAAGTTAAATTCAGTTAACGACGTAACGTTAGCGAATTCTGTTTGAATTTCATGAGCGCTAAATTTCACAAAAGCTGACTTTTCAGTAGTAAGCATTTTGGTTGTCTTAACGTAATGAAATTCAAGTTTTGTCTTAGAAATGTTCTCTAATTTCATTTTGAAACCGAAAGAGGATAAATATAAATTTCCCTATAATTATATTCGATTGGAGGGCATAGAGGCTATATCGCAGTCGTACACCATTCTTTTTATGTTTAAATAAAATATTGTAATACGACCCTTTAATATCAACCATAAACAACTTAAATTTTAAATTACTGCAAATGTTCGATGCGTTTACACGGGTGAAGGTTTGTTGTAAAACTGCAAAATATGTACAATGTAAAAAAGGTCATTTTTACATCACCTAGCCAGACGGTCGTATCATCCGATCTTTGTAGGGAATTATTAACAAATATATTCTTCGCAGCTGGAAATGTGGTGTTGAATTAGCACACAATGGGTATAGAATGTAGGATTATGAACAAGGGAAAAAGGGGAAAACATTTTTCATGTGAGTTCATTGTGATTATTATTTCACTAGTACAATTGCATATATTTTTTTTACATAATGCTTCGTTCTACATAACTTCATGTATTTTGTGGAATATCAAGGGATCAGTACAGTTCATGTGTTTGTTGAGCATGCGTGCGTCCATGGAGGCGTGTGATTTTTTAAAGTAAATGTTCAAATTTATTCTAACTCATCCACGAGGTGACAAGCTATTCGTTACGCTATGTAAATCTGGGTTTTAAATGAAACAACCATTTTAATTGTCTAATATGGATACATAAGAGAATGTTGGCTCCCAACGCTAATCATCAAATAATTGAAGTAAAATATCATAAATGAACAAATTAATGCACAGTAAAAAGCAGTACAAAAATAATATAAATTTCTTTTGATATTGTTCAATTTCAAAAGATACTCAATATCAAAATTTATTTTAAAACAGATATAGATAAAAATATAAGAGTATTAGAACCCATAAATGATAACTGAATTTGTATTATAGTCCCATTGAATAAAGTAATATAATGTGTATACTGGATAAGAGATATATCCTCATACTTTTCGGGGAGGGAGTCGCTTGTACAAATATACCCCACACTTTTCACGAAAGAAATGATAATTTTGATATCAGTAAATCATTGATAAACTTGTTATTATAGTGAGCATTTCTCCTCATATACCGTTAAAATTCTGAAGATCGTTCATTTTTAATTTAAAAAAAACCGCCAAAGCTCACGTTCAGTCGCTTCGCTTCCTCGCAATATTTTGAACATATTTCAACCGCTAGAAAATTCTAGCATATAGCCTTCCTAGACTTGTAAAATATGTTTATTCATACTTTAGTTTTAGAATGTACTACTGTCAGACAGATACCAGCAGTCATAATGCTTACATGTAGATGTATACCGCGGAGGAGGGGGGGGGGAGGGATTGGGGGATATGTCCAATCACTTCTCCGGGAGAGGGGGTGGTCTGTACCAATATACCCCCAATTTTAAGATAATTTCTTTTTATTAATCAATTATTGATACAAATTTATAAAATTAATGCCGTTAAAATGCTAAAAATACTATTATCTAAATGTCTCAATGTTTCTAATTATATACATGTATATCAATATCTCTCATTCACGTTCATTCTATTCGTCTAAATGGGGATTATATCCCCGCCTATTTAATGCACAGAAAACGCAAAATGTAGCCCTAAATCAAACAGGGAATTATAAAGAAAATAAAGAAAATAAACTCAGATGTTGTCACGTGACGGCACAAGGAGTCAACCCGAGGCATTCCATACACCTTTAAATGGTCATGAGTTTTTATTCAAATTTTGCAAAAAAATGCGTCAAATAATTTCTAGGATTATTCAAAACCATGCGCCGTATGGTGGGGATTGGATAGGGTTCCCAGTAATTCAGGAATTTCGACTATCGTCTACCTATTTTACTTCTCATCGAACCCCCCCCCCAAAAAAAAAAAAAAAATAAACAATTTCGACATACAATCATTGCATTTTTGAAAATTGTGCTTTTAAATCATTTGCATCAAAATGATCCCTTGTAATGAGTACCCATTGCCTTTTCAGATACAAAAATGTCTCCTTACATAATCCTCACTGACTGTGGCAATGGTCTCTATTCAGATTTTAGAGGCACCTGTTGTAATTTAACTGCCGCTTCCTCCTTTTGCTGAGGGATATTGTGGTATCTGATGAATACCACTTTAAATATGTGATAAGTGTTTAATTTGTCTAGGCTCCTTTCTTTTCTCAGAAGTACCTTTATTTCCCCTGATAACAACGCCTCCTTTCTACTTTCATCACACCTCTGGTGAGTGCCACTTTTTATGTCGCATGTTTCATCATCTCATATTTGCTAGTTTGATATGACACATTGCCTGCTTCTTTTCATTTCAGACAAGTGTCATTTTCGTTTTTAAAGTGCCCCCTTATCTTCCTCTTTAATTTGTGTCCCTATATTTGAAACAAATAAGAACAACTTAGGCTCGTTCGCTTAAAATAGGATATGGTTATGTTTGGAGGTCTTTCCAGTCTCGCATTCTGAGCCTGTGTCCTTTATAATGTTTAAAAATAGTGGTTTAGGTGTCCCCTTTTAAGATATAGCCTTGATTTGGGGGTATCCCCAGACTTGAGAAATTTCAGCTCAATATTTCCATCAAGAGAAAGGTGAACCTTTCATACAAACAAATGTAAACATTAGTCATGTATTTGCCTTGAAATATGTTTAACACGATTTTTTTTTATGATTGCTTTTTGTGTGTGTGTGTTCATGAAAGGAGGTATATTTCGCTCTGTGCTTTGAAGGGAATTAGGAGGTTGACATAGCTTCTCCACATACACACTAAAAAAATAAAGGTGTGTACAAGGTGCAACGAAATAGGTGCATAGCGCTTTCTGTCGTGGTATTCGAGCAAATCTGCACCTTTCACGGCTGAGCGCTAGACCCACTCCATCATGTTTGCAAGTTTGCACCTTTTTAGGTGCACATTTTGCCTCCAATAGACCACTTTCAAAATGTATTCAAATTTATGAATGTTTTCTCTTCCGAAGCCTGGTGATGAGCTATTTCTTTCATCTGTTTCTATGAATGCAATTTCAATACTGAAAATGCAACTTGCATACATTATACTATTTTCTATGTCGGACAAGCTCAGACAAGCTTTCAGGTTGTCAAGAACAACCTTTGTTTAAAAGATATGCATGGAATTTGAATATATTACGAAAACGGCATATAGGTCCAGGTTTGCACCTTAAAAGGATGAAAATAATGCATCTTCGGATTCAATACAATATAATCAGTTGAAAATAAACACCTTCACGGTCAGCGTGATGGCCAAGTGGGTAGAGCGTCCGCCTCACGTGCGGAGGGTCGCAGGTTTGCTTCCCGGCAGGGTCATATGTACGAGTTTATAGATATTTGTAAATTTTAATAAATTGTATTATAATGTAAATAATATAAATAGTACTCGAATGAACGTAAATTGCGGTTCACACACACACACACAGTTTACAAGAAAAAGAAGAATGGCTTTTTAATTTTCTATGGTGCAATCCTGCACCTTTCAGGTACAACTTCGTATCTTTCAAAAAGGTGCAACCTTGCACCTTTCAGAAGGGTGCAAAGTTGCAACTTTAAAGGTGCTCCCAGTGTGACATTGGTCTGCATCTTTAAAGGTGCAAAGTTGAACCTTGTTTCCTTAGTGTGCCCCTCATTTTTCCTTCAAGAATACTCTAATTCGAGCATGTTTAACAGATTATTCGGGCACGGAGGTAGTAGAAATTCGACGAGTATAAAATGAAGGGTTTGATCACAAAACGGGTTAATTAATTTTCCACCAAAATTGAGTTATTAACACCAGGGGCGGCGGAACGTATTTTCGTTTGGGGGGGGGGGCAAAGCCAAAAAAGGGCACTTATATGTCAAAAGGGGCATTGGGCGCATTCACATATTTTCACCATCAGATTACGTTTTTGATTGAAGTAGGTATTTTTTCGCGGTAATGTAACTTGAGCCAAAGTTTTTTTAAAAGACATTGCTGATTGGGAAAACCTGAAATACAAATCTACTCCGCGAGCGAGCGGTTTGTGAAAATGGGAAATTTTAATCCGTAAAATTTGCTTTGTGGTCTATTCTGGCACTAATTTCAACGCTGATTTTTTTGAATTGTAGCAAAACCTTTTTGAAGGGGATTTATTATCAAAACATGAAATAAATATATATCTTATTAAATGAAAGGGATTATTCAGAGAGTTGAAATACGATGTAACAGATTTTTCATTTGTCTCTCTCTGTATTTTAGATCGCAACTGCTGATCTATGATTTTAACAAACATGCCAAAAAAAAATGAACCAGGTTTCGAACCCGCGTCTACAGCTATACGAGCTGCGACAATACCACCAGGCCATCACTGGTTGCCGGCACTGACACGACGACCTTTCATTTAATAATAATAATAATAAAAATGTCCGCCCTGGACTATTTAACATAACAATGTCAGAATTGTGAGCTATGGTATTTGTTCCTTGGTTGTCGTGTCAATGCCGGCAACCAGTGATGGCCTGGTGGTATTGTCGCAGCCCGGATAGCTGTAGACGCGGGTTCGAAACCTGGTTCATTTTTTTCTGACAAGTTTGTTGAAATCATAGATCATGCAGTTGCGAAATAAATACAGAGAGAGACAAATGAAAAATATATATTCTGATTCCGCGAGCGAGCGGTTGGGTAAAATGTTGGAAATTTTAGGGTTGTGAATAATTTCTTTGTGGTCTATTTCTGGGCTATACAACTTGAAGTACCTCGCATCTGCCACGATTAGTGCCATCTAAAATATACTCATAACCTACACAGTCATGATGCACATTGAAAATACGCAAAGTTCCGTTACAGAAAAAGGGGCATTCTTCTCTTAATAAGTAATTTTTTTGTTGAGAGAGAAAAGGCAACGCGTGGGATAGTTCTTCACGAAAGACACCTTTGCATCGCTTCAAAAGCACATAAAATGTTATCACGATAAAAGATGGAAAGGGCCCAATTTTTCCCAACCCGAGGGCACTAAGGTGAGACGCCAAATGCCCCTTTTAAGTACATAATGTGCCTCTTCGTTGAACAAAGTATTCTCTTTAGGACGTAAAAACATAAAACAATAACACGAATAAAAGAAAATCACCTTCAGCGACGACAGTGCCTATATTTCAAAACAGATTTCACTTCACACAGTATGGGCAGGGGCCTACAAACCAAAAGAAGACACATTAACTTAGAGAAAAATGTAATTATTTACCTTTAAGTGAAATGGGGGATGGGTAGTGGGGCAAACAGTAGGAGGGCCTGATTTTGCTACGCCATGAGGGCATTAAGATGAGATGCCAAATGCCTTTTTTTGCGCAGAAAATGTCCGTTGAACATAATTTAATCAATTATGTCTTCTTTGTACTGTATACATGCCCCGTCAGGGGCAAAAAAAGAGAAAATGAATGAAATAAGAAGAAAATATAACATATGATAGAGCACAAAAGAGAATCACCTTCAGGAACGAAAATGCGTAGATTAAAAAAAA
Source organism: Eucidaris tribuloides (assembly GCA_001188425.1). NCBI lineage: Eukaryota > Metazoa > Echinodermata > Echinoidea > Cidaroida > Cidaridae > Eucidaris > Eucidaris tribuloides. The sequence goes on from JZLH01S0598485.1 coordinate 19,215, forward strand.
GTGCGCTTTCAAAAGGGTACATTTCATTTTAAAAAAGGGAATTTTTTTCCTATCGGATTTTTTTTTTGGGGGGGGTACCCTCTATCATACCTAGCGATAATATGAAATTTGAAGCTAAATTCCACAAACAAGTACAAATTATTTGGGGTTCTACTTTTATTTTTCCATAGGCGCTTGTTGAAATTCGGTCAAAGAAATGCATTTTTCTCCAGAGTTACTGAAGCGGAGATAACCTGTTTTGCGAACAAACTCTTCATATATTCACTTCGCTTATCAAATTATAAAAGAAAATAATGCACCACTTTCACTCACTACATCCAACGCGGACTTAATCGTATGACAGTTTTTTTTTTACATAAATACTGCTATAAATACGTTTTTCCGTGAATAGATACTCTTGCTTTTCCAGCATTTTTTTAGAGACATGAGACAGCAGGGCGGCGATACCGGGGGGGGGGGCATGCGGCGGGGGCACTTGCCCCCGCCCCCCCAAAAAAAAGAAAATTTTGGATAGCAAAAAAAATGCCCTTTTCAAAACGAAATGTGCCCTTTGTGAAATGACGCCTTTTTTAGGTCTACTAATTTTTGTCGATATTTGTCTTCTTTATATTCTTTTTAATTTTTTTTTGCGCTAACGGGGCACGTATAGGCTTACAATAGACATAATTAGGTAAATTATATTCAACGAGCATTTTGTGCCTAAAAAGGGCATTGAGCATCTCTTCTTCATGTGGTAGCAAAGTTATGCCATGCTACTGTTTTCCCCATCCCCCCCCCCATTTTAATTGAAGGCAAATAATGCCTTACCTTGGTTTGAACCCATACTGAGTGCAGTGAAACCTTTATATACGCACATTCGTCACTGGAGGTGATTTTCTTTTATTTTTGTTATTGTTTATTCTATGTGTTTTTGCCTTTGACTGTCTGATGGGGCACATATAATAGAGAAAGAAACTACTTCGTTCAAAGAAGAGGCACATTATGTACCTAGAAGGTGCATTTGGCCTCTCATCTTATAGAGCCGTCTGCGGTTGCAAAAATTGGGCCCTCTCCAATTTTTTTCGTGATTACATGGCCCTTTTTATATACTCTTCAAGCGATAAAAAAGTGTTTTTCGTGAGGTAACTTTCGTATGGTGGCCTTTTCTTCTCTTCAACAAAGAAAATCACCTCGTAAGGAGAAGATTGCCCCTTTTTCTTCAGCAGAACTTCAAGTATTCGCAATGTGCATCATGACTTTGTAATTTATAACGAAACTAGTTTATCATCTCTGCCCTCACTAACGTATTTGCTCATTGATTCTTATGGATTCGTTTGACGTTCTTCATCTGCAAAAATTCTGAGTTGTAATTAACAGACCACAAAGCGAGTTTTACAACTTAAAATTTCAATTTTTTTCCAAAACCGCTCGCTCGCTACGCTCGCTCGCGAGGTAGATATATGTATATTTCATATTTTAATAATCAGAAATCCCCTTCAAAAAGGTTTTGCTCAAGTTACATTACCGTGGAAGACAGCTACTTCAAGCAGAAAAGTTTGTTCTAGACAGATGTTCTTTATTTTTTAAAAATACTACAAAAAAATCAATGCTGTTATTAGCGCCAGAATAGACCACAAAGCGAGTTTGACATCTGAAAATTTCCAATTTTTCCAAAACCGCTCGCTCGCGAGGTAGATACATGTATATTTCATGTTTAAATGATCAGAAATCCCCTTCAAAAAAGCAGAAAAGTTTGATCTAGACAGATGTTCTTTATTTTTTTTTAATACCACAACAAAATCAGTGCTGTTATTAGCGCCAGAATAGACCACATTGCGAGTTTGACAACTTAACATTTCTAAATTTTCTCAAACCCCTCGCTCGCCACGCTCACTCGCGGATTATGTGTAGGCCTATAGATTTCATGTTTCAAATCGAAACCCATTTAAAAAAGGTTGGGTTCGAGTTAGATTGCCGCTAAAAACAGCATCTTCAAGCAAACACCTAATCTGATGGTAAAAATATCTGCTTGCGCCCAATGCCCCTTTGACATATAAGTGCCCTTTTTTGGCTTTGCCCCCCCCCCAAACGAAAATACGTTCCGCCGCCCCTGATGAGACATTATACATTCATGCAATGAGACATTATACAATCATGCAATTCATTATACGACATATCCATCATTTTTGGTCCTGAACAATTTCTAATATTATTATTAAATAAAATGAATGTTACACTTCAGTTGTATATAATAAGATTTTACCCACTTGTATGCATAGGCCTTCACCATTTATACACCAACTCTTGCCACATGCGTACGTATGCGTATATAATTTACACACGAACGCTTGGCAAAATGATTCATGTTCTGCCAAACCTAAGTTTAGGTCTTACAAGGTATGTCGATGAACCAATGTTAATACTTACCAACTCGAGTGTGAAAAAGTAAATGCACCACAAATATTACGTAAACCAATCGCACGCCACGCATCATGGTTACTTATAGTTGAGAAAATGATACCTTGATGTCAGACTTAAGCGATCATTGAATGAAGAATGACTTTACAAAGTTATGATATTCCCACTACTCAGGACAGGTTGGCGTGTATGAACCGCTTCCGCATTACTATATAAAGCGTAGTTATGAAAGAGACCCCCTTACAATAATAGAATTCATGGGTATACATGAATGGGGCATCAATAAAGAATTCCCCTACCACAAAATCATAACAGCGTTGACGAAATAGGTCGACCTTTAACCAAATCTGATTGAAAAATAATTTTCTGACACAATGATGGACTGCCAG
>JZLH01S0598485.1:23749-35556 GCA_001188425.1 Eucidaris tribuloides
CCGAAGTGTTTTTCATTCTCATGTTTGCTATTTGTGAGCAACTTTTTATAAAAGATTCCACGAATAAATAAACTATGTCAAGAATGCCACCTACACAAATACTGATTTTGTCACTTATAAAGGGAATACGCTCGTAGCTCCGAGAGTTATATTCATATTGTCTACACTCCATTTGTATGAAATTGTGGGATTTTGGCAAGTTATTTAATTCAACAAAAAATGACAGCGGAATGTTTGGCATGAGATCCTCCCGGAAATAGACTATTATCATTTTTTAACATAACAATATTAAACTAAAATAAATCAAGGATCTTGTTCAGTATTTATTTCATGACTTATAAAGCGGAGAATTTACATTATTCGATAATAATAGCCAAATTGATTGCTTTCTTGTGCAATTTTTCTGATGCTTTTTGTCAACAAGCTGTGCTTACGGTTATGATCACTACACATCAACACGGTTCGCAAAATGGATAACCTGTGAAAACACCAAAAGAAGGTGTGTGTCGTGCATAAACACAGTGCTTGTGGTTGTTTGTAACGGGCTTCATTGTGTGAATAAGTTTTGGCGTTTAAAGGCCCAATGTCAAGGGTCAACTCAACCACCGAGAGGATGAGAACTAGTCTTTAGATACAGGCACATACAACAAATATTGACTTTTGCAGTGCCATAGTCTCCAGATAGCAAGAGGAAAATAAATGCTCTAGTTAACCACACCACCAGGATTTTTCTTTTGTATTATGGGTAGCATTAATGCCCCAATTTTAAAAATTAGAGTAAAAAGAGGGCGTTTTTCAATCATGTTATGACAGTGGGCCTTTAAAGTAGAATTTGACAATGGAAATTTTTCAACATTATGGGACCGATTAAAAAAAACCTACAGCACTTGCCTTCGCGCAGTCGATGGGAATGCCTCCGCACTCCCACCCAAACTTCGCCGAGCACGATGAAGCCTCCCCCCACTCACACCCCAATTGATTGAATGAAAATGGCTTCAATAACGTAATGCTACCTCAGTCCCTGATTATAAATTCTAAAGTACCGTATAATAGCTTTAATCAGACAGTACACCGGCCTCGTACCTTGTCCATTCCTTATCACATTAAAACTCTAAATCAGTCAAGTGCTCAAGACATAACTTAACCATATATATACATTTAAAATCTTATCACTGAAAGCATCAATCATGTAGGCCCATACCTACATTACACAGCAGCTAATGTAAAATTCAATCAGTCATTTATAAGTTATAGGCCTAATGTATTACCCATCAAACATTGTGTTGGCTTCGTCGCTCTTGACCTTTACGCCTTCAACTCAACATCTAATCATTCATGGTGCTCTACGTCAATCTTAATCTACTACTAAAATCTGATCATCCTTAAAGTATGCGTTACAGCCAATTAAAAAGCTGGATGGGTCGCCCCCTTGCCTTCCCGACCTAGAGTTCGTGTTCGGACACCGTGGCGGATTGTCCCCTCCTCCACGCCCCGCCAGGAAGGATCACTAAGCGACGCCTGGATCCAAATCGTTGCCACTGCATAAAAAACCTACTTTCAATAATTTAAAATAAAGATGAATAAATAGATAAATGAAAAAAAGAATATGAAGACAATAAAGAACTAAAACTAGACAATTCGGGCTGCGCGCAGCCGAGGGGTAATGCCTGCCGCTCCCCGCCAATTCCCAAACTATGATTGTAACGGTCATATAAACTGAACCGTTCAACTTCTGAAAATCCTATCTATGGCCCCAAATAACATACTTCACCCAAATTACAATCAATATCCGATAACGTTCTCAAAGTTATGTTGTAAAATATTAAATAATGATCCCGTGACCATTTGACCTTTGATGACGCTCTAAACCCCAAAATATATCATTCAATCGGTACCTATTAAACACTTATTCACCCAAGTACATCATATCCAATAAAGCCGTTCTCAGTTACCTCGGGAAAAGACACTAAGTAAGAGCTTGTGACCTCAACCTTCTGATCATTTATACCCTGAAAATCTGAGATAGTGTTTCATTGTACCTTAATAAACAAACTTCACCCAAGTAACATCAAAATCGACGCAGCCATTCTAGTTAACATGAATGGAAAGAACCCAAACCTACAGACCATACTAATTAAAAGGCCTCAGACCTTTGACCCTTGACCTTAATCACACTCAAAAATCTAATTCAAGAATCATGAGGTCCGTATAAAATACAATACCTCAGCCAAACTTACATATCAAAATCCACCACATCCTATTCTGAGTATTGGTAAATGCGAGCCAAAATCAACTGTTAGCAACTCGTGACCTTTGACCTCTGACCCATTTCAACCCCAAAAATCTAATCATTCATATGATTGCATCATTAAACATACTCACCCAGTTCACATTTTCAAAATCCAACTGTGCCATTTACAGAAATATCGCGGGAAACATGCCCCAAGCCAACATCATTTAGGCACCGGTGACCTTTTGAACCTGACCTCGCCCCTGACTCCTCCCAAATCTAATCATTCAGTTTCGTCCAATAATACAAGACTCCCCAGTTACATCAAAATCCGACGCCGTATTCACCAAGTTATCACGTAACGAGCGCCAAATCAGACATGTTTAGGCCCGGTGACCTTCTGACCTTGACCTCTTGACCCCCCAAATCAATCATTCATTGTGGCTTCATAATACAACTTCACCACAGTACATCAAATCCGACCGTCCATTCCAACAAAATTACGCGTAACAAGCCCAGACAAGTCAGTACATATTTTAGGTCCCGTGAACCTTTGACCTTGAGCCTTTCAACCCCCACCAAAACAATCATTCATGTTGCTCTCATAAACAAACTTCACAGCCCCATCCAAGTTACATCAAAATCAAACCCGGTCCGTTCACTAAGTTATCGCGGTACGACCCAAATCAGACATAACAGTATTCTTAGGCACCTGTGACCTTTGACCTTGACTATCACCTCAAAATCTAATCAGTTCGCATGTGCCCCTAAGTACATCTTGGCTAAGTTACATCACATCCAATCAGCGTCTTAAGTTACGACGGTAACGAATTCACCGGTAACGCGACCTGACGGACGACGGACGGACGGACGAGTCGACGACCGGACGGACGGAACGCACGACGACACCCGAAAACATAATGCCCATCCGGCAATTCGTTTGCGAGGCATAAAAATTGTAGCCTAGAATTGCGTCTGGTTGTATTTCTTACTAGTACAACTTTCCAGTCTTTTCGAACAGCACAGTTCATGTTCGACTCTGATGTTGCTTAGACAGACGCTAGATTAACGAAAAGAACAGAAATCGAATATTTCAAAGAACAAGCTTTATTTGGTTTTGACAATAACATATATTTTAAGATACATTACATTCAATTGCCAGGAATGATCATTGTCCTTTTTTAATTTAACTTTTAGGTTTCTTAACTTCTTTAGATCTTCGGTCCCCCTTCAAGTTTGTGGATCATCGGTCAATGTAACGAGTTAAATGTCATCAAACACAATTAGCACATTTTATAACTATAATGAAAACAATAACGTACATACGCACATAAATTACGCGATGTGCATAAATGTACGTTGCTCTGAGATTTGCATGTACGATTAATATAAGTTTTGATGGTAAAAGGAAGGAATATAAGCATTTAAAAAAAAACTAATTTTAAATAAATTTGCATAATTATTGAAATACATAATCCTTTATACAAGTTTAGAACCCCTTATCAACCAAATAATACAAACACAATCAAACTCAATAAACAAAATAATTATAAACATGCCCGTTTTGATGCATTTCTAAAATTTTTGATTGAATTTGCATAAATTAACATAATCTATGACTATGACAATTCTATAACAAAGTTTGGAATCTTCCACCAAGCCCTATCATATAAAAGAAAAAGAGAACTGAAATCTGCCAAGCAATAAATGAATATTTCTGTCTCATTTTCATTGATTTTGAATAAATTTGCACAAATTCACATAATTAATGAATTTCAAAATTCAGTGTATATGTTTTGAACCCCCACCAAGTCCTATCAGATAAAACAAACAGAAAACAAATCTGACGAGAAGTAAATGAGAATTTTTTTGGTGATTTTAAATAAATATGGAAAAACACTACTTTCTAGATGCATACGTTATTAGTGTATCATCTAACAAGTTACGCAATGCGTAATATAATGTCTCGCTTGCATCTCGCGATTTTAGACAGAACGCATTTCATAATTATGTCATTTCAGGATTTTTTTGTAATTGTTAATTGATTATGAAAAAAATGCATAAATTAATATAATTTTTTTTTTTTTTGTTATATACAGTGCTAAAGTGAACAATACCCCATGGAGAGTGACAGTAGAGTCAGTTTCTGGTACAGGCTACAGAGCACTATAACAGAGAAACTACATGGGCCAATCTGTGGGTTCACAGCAGCCTTAGGGGTAGCTAAAGTGAAAGGGTTGTTAACAAAGAAGTTAAATGAGTTGATTTAAAGATGTGCTTATGTACTTCTGCTTTTGAAGGATTGTGCACCCCGTCAAGAATATCTCCAATCTACTACATTTTCCGGTTAGCTATTCCACACAAGGTACCGCAGAGTGATGAAGGTCCCTGCTGTAGAGAGCGTTCTGGAGGTTGGTATCTGACAAACGCATGGAGAGGCATTGATTGGCTAGCACCGGGTAGCTCTGTCTGGCTTTGAATGGTTCAGGAAGCAACGCTTTGAAGTCTGTAGGGCATGTTGTAGTCTGCATCTTAGTTACAGTGGCTGTCACAGCAGCTACTTGGCGTCTATGTGAGAGGGAGGATGTTTAATTTGGAGCAAGCTTCTTCTTGTTTGTGCCTATGATGCGTATGGGCCTTACTTCTGAAGGAGTCACAGTAGACAAAGAGGTGGAGGGGCTGGCACTCATTCAGGAAGTTGAGGCGTATTCCATCACATCTCGACTAGAACTTTGTAGACATTTGCTCTGCCTGAATGTTTAGTTTAGAAGAAACTTTTCTCTAAGGCACCAAGCCTTTGTCCCTGCCTGGAACGTGATGTGGAAATATGCTTTTTCTCAGGTCAGCTTCTTGTCAAAGAGTGACCCCAGATTTCCAACTCCTCTTCCTCTGCTAATTTTGTATTGTCAAACATGAGATCTACCGTGTTTGGTTGTCCTTTTTCTTGAGATAGTCATTGACTGCATTTTGATGCTCAAATTGGCACATTTCCATTGGTTTGCCCAAGTAATGCATCCTATTCAATCCCTATTTAGGCTCTAGCGACTTGCAGCTGGATCATCGTTGATTGGATTCTACAAACAAGGTAGAATCATCTGCGTACAGGAAAATGGGTTTTCGCATTCGTCTCCAAGAATCATCAATGAAAAACTGAGAATAGAAGAGTGGGCCCAGAATTGACACCCTGTGGGACTGATGCATGATGGATGGAAAGTGTTTTGGATGCTCTGCAGATAATACAACTTGTGACTGGATCTGTTTGTTAGATAGCTCCTTATGCCATGCAAGTACTTACCTAGACACCCTTCAATGGTGAGTTCTTGGAGCATAATACCATTATGCCGCAGACTTTGTCAATGCACCCGTTGATGTCCGATGGCAATCACACACACCTGTTGCCACAGTCCAGAGCATTCGACCATTTCTGGGTGAGTATCGGTGACGAAGGTCAGCTGTGCTGTATGAGGTCTAATCCGAACTGTATGCCTTGATATCAGGTTATTATCGAGGAAGTACTTCTGAAGTTGGTATTTACAGCATCTTCACATATACTTGCTAATTATGCTGAAAAGGGAATGGGTCTGTACATAGATGGTTTGGACTTTTGAGTCTCTCTGTGAAGGGGATGACAGATGCTGTCTTCCATTGACTTGGAAAAACACGCTCCTTGTGAAAACAAAGTTTATAAGCAGGAGGCTGAAGTGGGCGAGGCCAGCTCCGCTGCACATTTCAGACCCTTGGCGAGGAATTCATCTGGACCTGTAGGCTTTATCAGGTTGTAAAAGTTTTAAGAAGCTTGTTGATGTGTTTGGCCTAAGGAAGTACAATTTTCCCAGGGAGAAGGGTGTAGAAGGCTGAGCTTCTCTGGTGCTTAGTTCATCTTCATCGCTGATCTTGCATTCTCTGGCAAATGTGCTCAGCAGAACTTTTCAGGCCTTCTCTTTGCTGAATCGTGTAGACTTGATGTTGTCTTCAGCACAGGGAATAATTATAAATAATTAATGAATTTCTAAATTATGTGAGAAAATTTGAAAACCCCTACCAAGTCCTATCATATAAAACAAAGTAAAATCAAACTCCACGAAGAAATAAAGAAGAATTTTTGTGATTTTGAATAAATTTGCATAAATTATCATTAATAACTTAAATTTTGGAATCGCCTGCCAAGCCCTATCAGATAAAAAAAACAGAACTTATCATAGGTTAAGTTTTTGATGTTGACTCTACAACATAGTCTAAGTTTGTTGGCCTGAATGACCTTTGACCTTGACTTTGTGACCTGAAATCTCAATAAAATGAGTAGTGATACTTTATAACACTTATGTCCAAGTTCTGTGGAATAAGGTCTTATACTTGCAAAATTATGCCCTAAACTCAAAACAGGTTAAGTTTTCGACAGCCGCCGCCGCCGCAAAAGCAGCGCCTATGTCTCACATCTGCTATGCAGGCGAGACAATACAAATTAAAAACATGGCCACCAATCTCAGCATTGAAATTGGATTGGTGCCGCTCTGCGTCTGCTACGCGCAGACGAATGTTATGCTCATTATACCCTGAGCAAATAGCCAATATTAAATGATTCATCGTTTATATACTGTATTGAAAAATATAGGTCGTATGAACCGCATATTTTTGTATTATATATATATCTTTCTTTCTCTCAATCAAATCTGTGCAAAACAAATCAAGAACACAACTTAACGAGTAACTTTGCCCATAAACAATTCTAAACATGATATAAAATCCCACCAGCTGTTCTCAATTTGTGGTAACGAGCCCAAATCAGACACGTATTAGGCCTCGTAACCTTTGACCTTTGACCTTTTAACTCTAAAATCTAATCAGTTCATCGGTGCCTTATAATACATACTTTACCGAAGTTACATCAAATTCCGACCAGTCGTTCTTAAGTTATCGCGGTGAAAAGCAAAAATCAGACATCTGTTAGGCCCTGTGACTTTTGACTTTTCAACTCCAAAATTTAACCAGTTCATTATTGCCCCATAATAATACTTGTTCGTAGTTACATCAAAATCCGATCAGCTGTTCTTAAGCTACGCGGGAGCGAGCCCAAATCAGACGTGTTTTAGGCCCTGTGACCTTTGACCTTTCAACTCCAAAATCTAATCATTTCATCGTTGCCTCATAGTGCATACTTGGTCCTAGTTACATCAAAATCCGATCAGCGATTCTTTAGTTATCGCGGTAACGAGAACCGGTAAAGGACGGACGGTCGGACAACCCGAAAACATAATGCCTCCGGCAACTTCGTTGCGGAGGCATAAAAAGGCGATAGCCAAAATGTGTCTTGCCCAAATTCGCGAAAATAGAAACTTGCAAAAAAAAAATGGGCTTAAAAAGGTCGTTGACCCTTGCCGGTGGCTTTTAATTATTTCATGACCTTCAGCTGCGTATGAGACATCTACCACTCAAGTTTGGTCACAATTGGGAAAATGGGGACAAAGTTATGGGCCATAATAGTGTAACTTGCTAAAAAAAAATAACATCGGATTCAAAAAGGTCGTTGACCCCTGTCGGTGACCTTTGACCTTGTGGTGACCATCACGGATGGACGGATGGACGCCAAAGTGATCCATTAGTCTCCCTACCTCGAAAAAAAAGTACCAACATTTCATACTCTTACACTTCGTAAATGCCGAGATTTGAGCCTCCGTTTCACCATGGGTTTTTTTTTTTTGTAGAGTGAAAAGTCTTTTTTTTTCACGCTGACAGGCAAAATGTTGTTAGTTATCCTTCTACAGAAAATGTACAAAATATATCAAATCCATTGTATTGACCCCTGTGTTGACCTTAAAGGCAGGGAATCTCATTTGCAGTGCTCCAGAAATATAGTAAAACATCACTCATGCCCTTCAGCTCTTATGTGGAACATGACTGTGACTTCTGAAGAACAATACGCACCAAAGGGTAACGGCCAAATGACCGTTGTAGGTCCATGGTTAGACTCATGTGAAGCGTGCTGAAGGCCACTTCAGTACTATTACTATTATTTCAGATGTATTGATCTATGTATGATTTGTAAGAGACTTGTGCATAAAATTAGTCATGTTTATAAATGCATATGATACACATTTGTAAATTGTGAATAAGTTTCACATATCATACATTTAAAACACATGTACTGTAAGGGTCTGAAAGTAGACTTATTGACTAATAGACTTTTTGTCTCTACGAAACTGCAATTTGAATCAAAACCTAACGGTCACTATAATTCTACTAATACTGAGTTTCTAGCTCTTATCCTTTGCTAAAGGTTCTTAGATTATATTTTCTTTTATACAGCGTGTCTCAAAAAATGTGCAAGTGAAAAGCGCCCCTTTGGCAGTTAGAAAATACTGTTGTGACATGATGGTTACGTCAACAGCAAGGGCATAGTCATAGCTTTCAAATGCCGTTTGTTCTCTTCAATTTGCTGCTTTAATCTTGAGATATGTTGTAAACAACAAAAGGGTGAAATCACAATTGTGCCACTTTTATATGGGCTGTAGTAAAAGTGGCACAATTGTGATTTCAACCTTTCGTATTTAAATATACATATCTCAAGAGTAAAACAAGCAAATACAACAGAATTAACAGTATTTGAAAGCCAAGACTATGCTCTTGACATTGATGTAAGCATCATGTCACAACAGTATTTTGTAAGTGCCAAAGAGTGCGCTTTTTTATTGAACAATTTTTTTTGAGACACACTGTATACCAGTGTATTTACACAATGATATTTTTCAGACTTGCAAATGAGTCATTCTACCTTTAGACAATTACAAATGTTGTCGGGCTCAGAAAATGTAAACTTCTTGATACAAACTGAAAAGTACGAATGCAATCATCCTTTTCCATCCTCTTCAGTTTTCAATGATTTGTTTGACCGTTTTCGCTCATTTTCGTATAGAATTTTATACTGACCTGACTTTAACAAAGGTGGTAGAAAGGTTTAGTGTAATATCCTGAAATTACAGGCAGCACTTCTTGAATATTCCTTTTATACACACATAAGCCTCAATTAATTTACGCCAGAATTCTTGATTGGATTCATCTCTACATATGAGTCTGACATTTTCTGTGGAATATCTTCTTCGAGGTCTGACAAAGGTGCATCCTTCAGGTTGAAATAGCCTCCCATTGTCGTTCCGTATCGCTGGTGGGTGAGATACGCCTTGAGCCGATTTTCTGGTAGAGCCGGGCCCCAGGATTCCTCGGGTGTGGTCAACAGATGTAGCCGCTGTCAAAATAGAACATGAAATGAAAAAAAAAAACTCATTATAAATGTAATCCAACAAGCCATGCAGACACGGAAATAGTTTTAAACAAAATAAACGACCAAAATATAAAACGACAAAAACATGACATGTTTCTTGAATTCTGCAATGAGTTCGGTGAAAAGGTGGAAATCATATAGGCCCAATTATATGAAACATTATATTCCACATACTAAGAATCTTGCTACAGGATTGGCCAAGAGTTGATCACGTGATAAAGCGTAGTTTTCCCCATCAGATCACTCGAGAAGAAAAGTTCGTTACAACACTCGATAGATCAAATTGGTAGTCCGAGGGTAACGCACTTTTATTTCGCGCGTACTCATAACATTAATAATTGACGCGTTAGGACTGTGTACTGAAGAGATCAGCGAAACACGAAAGCACTAACACCATCGCGTATTTTTTTCCATTTTTGTCATGAATAATACATCTGTATATAGTGTAAGATTTTCTTCAATGCCCTAATTAAGGGTGACATAAGAAAATAAAAAATCATTGTCATTGTCATTGTCACCCAGGAGTTGGTCGGGCGCGTATTCCATAATGGCCCTCAGAGAAATATACATGTTTGTTACTGTTGTTTCTTTAGATAAATGGTTTCTGATGTGGAATATAAAGCAAATAATCACCTTTTGGTTTCAGGCGACGAAGACGGGTCCTATCACTTATTCGGCGATTGAATCGTATACGCTATTTTCCTCTCAGCTCGCTTCGGAAGAAAGCTACATCCAGATCGCCTCGGAAGTGAATAGATGCGTCGGCCATCACCTTCACCAACGGTAATATTGCTACTATTGGTGATGTAACATGATCACCATAGACTATCTGTCCTAAACTAATTAATTATTTATTTGTTTTGAGTGAACATTTCATACTGAAATTTACGGTATACTAAATCATGCGTTTTTCCCCATTGGACCGTTACCGTAGAAGACACCCACATGGCCTACCTGTAGAAGTGTTTCCTGGCAGTTCGAATGACGTCATAAAACCAGATGACGGGGATAACGATGAGCGTAGAGGGCGATAAAACCAGGCCAATGCACGTGAGGGCCCATGCGGGGAATGGTCCATGATATTTCCGGGGACCCAGCTTAATGACGTTATACTGAGGATCGTCTGTTTATGAGATGGTGAAACAATTAATTGAGATAGACGTCGATGTTGTGTAAAGACCTCGCAATTACAAGAACTGATCAATATGCGGCATAAATTGCTGTTCATCCTGTATTATCAATAATGATAAATAGATCAAATGCTTGATCTGTTATTTTTCAATGACTCAGAAAAAGATTGGCCCAACAGGATTCGAACCTAAAAAAACCTACTGATATCCGGTCAGCGGCACAACCACCAGGCCATGCTGTGTAACGGCAATGCAACGGTTCACTTGGTTACAAATACCCGAGAATCATTCCTTACGTCTGAGCTCATTAATATTAATGTTTTTTTTTTCTCAATTTATGTCATTGTGATATGGTCCTCGACCCCCCCCCCCAAAAAACGTAGACCATTTGATTTTTTTTTTTTTTTGGGGGGGTTGTTCGTACGACCCTCCCGATCACCCCCCCCTTACCATACACCCATGCATATTTGCAGCGAAATGCATCATCACAATCTATTCTTGGATAAACATCCACTTAAATAAGTTGATTATCTCTGTTTTGAAGGTCCAATGGACGTAAGGGTAATCACTCTGAAATTTCAGTCTTACAATTTAAACTCTTTAGACCACGAACATTCAGACATCTGGACCGGTTCTAGGACTAATCCCCCAGAGGACAATGCCCCCGGAGATGACATCTACCTGACAACTCCCCTAACGGACAACTCCCCCACAAGACAGCTCCTATTCAGGACAACTCCCCCGAGGACAACTCCCCCAGAGGACAACTCCCCCAAAGAATAACCCCCTAAAGGACGAGGACTTCCCTAACGGAGTTTAAAGACTTCAACTGAAAAGAAATTGTCAAACTGTGATATCTAAGCTACATAGTAGTGTTCAAATAGACAAATAAACACCCTAGAATACAAAAGTTTGGAAAGTTATGCTGTCACTGGCAAGATATGCATGAATAAGCAATTTGCACTCGGGTGGAGGATAAAAAAAAACAGATCTGCACAAAGTAAGTCTACAGGAGGAAATGGACAGGTGAATCTGGTCAATTTGAGTGCTTGTAGTTTTTCTCTTTTTTAAAGCACTAAATCATCATTTTGAAATACAATTTTTCAGGGCTTGATTATAAGACACTAAGAGCATAGGGGATTGTGTAGCTCATATTTTTTAAACTGTGGCC
>JZLH01S0598486.1:15273-28325 GCA_001188425.1 Eucidaris tribuloides
TCATTTTTAACTACAACATCAAAAACATGGTTAGTTACGTTACGGTTAGTTACGTTACATTTTGTCCATCCACACAAATTTGCGTTTATTCATGTCTTTTTCAGATTTAGTATGCATGTGTGGGGCTTTATCACTTTCAAAACAATGAGGAGAGGCTATTGGCATGGAAAAAACTGCAGAATAAATGATAGTTTTTCATAAAACTGAGATTTAGTCACACTAGTCCCACATGTGGTATTTCATGTATGGTTCTGATTCTCTTAGAGGGGGCTGTTGAAGACGTAAAATTTAGAGTGGAAATGATGTCCCCCATTGTTTCTTCATGATTCATACCCATTCAAACCATTAAAATGTAATATAATTTGAGATACAGCAATTTATATAATTTGTGATTTGTCCAATAATTCACGGAAATGCCCATAGAACAGATATACAGTGTGTCTCAAAAATAATTGTGCAAGTGAAAAGCGCCCTCTTTGGTACTAATAAGAACATTTATGTGACGTCATGCTTACATCACCATCAAGGGCATAGTCTTAGCTTTCAAATGCCGTTTGTTCTGTTCAGTTTGCTTGTTTTAATTCTGAGATATGTTTAGTTTAACACGAAAAGGTAAAATCACAAATGTGCCACTTTTACTACAGCCAATAATGGCATCAGGCCCTCTTCCCGTAAAAGTGACACAATTGTAATTCCCCGGTTTTTTTATTTTACAAGATATGTCGAGATCAAAACAAGCAAATTGAACAAAACAAACAGCATCATAAAGCTAAGACGTTGCCCTTAAAGTTGACGTAAACATGTGTCACAGCAATATTTTCTAACTGTCAAAGAGGGCGCTTTTCTCTTGAACAATTTTTTGAGACGTGTTGCAGCATGTCTCAAAAAATTCTGCAAGTAAAAAGCGCTCTCTTCGGCAATTAGACAATACACTGGTGACATGATGCTTACAGTCAGTCTGCAGTGCATCAAAAATCTCTTCCTTTTGTGCAGGGCGTGTGCATATATAATGAGCTTGGACATATCATTTTGAAACTCCAAATAAACTTAGAAAATAAATTCTAATAGTTTTGTGAGATACATCACTGTAAAGGAGATATTTCAAGCTTTTCATCAATACCTTTTAATTTGACATTTATATTGTTTTCAAATGTGTAAATGAAGGTCCAAATTTGATGTTAAAATTGAAATTTTAATGAATTTTCGAACAGTTAAAAGTCTAGTTAAATATTCTTGCATCTCACTAATGTTTACATCACTGTAAAAAGCAACAATTCATCTTTCTTTATATGTTGTTGGTTTTGCTATTCATGTTTTATACCGGTCAGGATCCAGCAAAGTGCAACATGAGTACATAAATGCCACTCAGTAAAATATGAGAGTATTTCATTGGATGCTGTGGTTTCCTACTAAACTGTGATTGGCTAGAGAGAATACAAAACATGCCTTCACTGCATGCACTGGGCAACAGGTTCACATAAAGGTCATCACAGTGGGTGGCCTTGTTTTGAATTACCCGCCACTGGTTTGGGGTCAGCCAATCACAAACCAGGATTGCAGAAATCCCTGGTCATATTTTGCATCTTCTGATATTTTGCTGGATCCTGACTGGTATAAAACATAAATAGCAAAACAAATGTCATAGAAAGAAAGCTGAATAGTTGGTCTTTACAATGATGTAAAATGAAGGAGATGCAACCAGATTTAGCTTTCATTTGAGTTTGATAAACAGAAAAGAAAATTTCATGTTTTTATCATCTTTTTGACCTCAAGTTTTATAATCTTATCATAGATCAAATTAAACTAGATTTTAATTCGTCACTGAGACGAATTGGTGATCCGCGTATTCCCTCCGATCAGTAGACCTTAAGAGATTGTGACAGTCTATATGGCGTATCATAACTTGTTCGAAGTTCTCCCTTTTCACCTTAACTTCTCTGTCAAAAATTACTTAATATTTCGGCGTGCGCGTACGCGTTCGTCGTGTCTCCCGCACGCATATGATGAGCACCAGTGATGACCTTTGACCTGAAGTTACTGTGTACCAAGTTTAGTTATCACACTCTACTCCATTCATGAGATATACTCAAAACACGATATTTCTTTGTGACGTCATAGATGACGTCAGAAGAATTTGTCATAGAAAGTGATATCTGAAATCTTATCTACGCATCATAGGCTATCAGAATAAGCAATAAAAAGTAGGGGTCACCGTTAATTCTAGAGAGTTATCGGCGATTTAAAAATGCCCATCTTTCACTACGCGCGCAATGCGCGCGCATTTATATTCTTTAGGCATATAAGCAATTTTTTGGGTACTGATGGTCAGGAAAGGGTTCTAAACAATGTCGAATTCAGTCAGACATCTGAATCCATCTAAAAAAATATGTTTTTCGTTCGGGAAAGGGGTGCGCGCGTATGCGCGCGCACTAAAATGCTCCAAATGACCTGAAACATATAGTACCGTTAATAAGAAGTCATTTGGAGCATTTTTATCTTTTGACGCGCCCGTACACGCATGTGAAGACGCGCGCGCGCACGTGGTGCCTCATGCCTCATTTGCATACACACTGCCGACTGACTGCTTACATCAACGTCAAGAGCAAAGTCATAGCTTTCAAATGCCATTTGTTTTGTTCAATTTGCTTGTTTTAATCTCGAGATATAATGTAAACAACAGAAGGTGGAATCACAATTGTGTCAATTTTACAAGGGATTTGAGTAAAAGTGGCACAATTGCAATTTTACCCTTTCTTGTTCAGATTAACATATCTCTAGATTAGATAAGCGAATTGAACCAAACTAACGGTATTTGAAAGCTAAGACTATGCTCTTGACGATGATGTTAACATTATGTCACGAGAGTATTTTCTAATTGCCAAAGAGGGCGGTTTTCACTTGCACAATTTTTTTTTGAGACACACTGTAGATTACGAAACAAAGGGGCATTTCTAATTAATATATTTTTTGTTCTGCATGTTTAACATGATGTACTGAGTCCCCTACAGGGCCTACACTATATAACTCAATTTTAGAAAAAAAAAAAATGTCAGTTATGTCCTTTTGTCATTTTTTTTTTGGGGGGGGGGCAGTATAGACCAAGAACAGGGGTGGTACCAGAGTAAAAGCTCAGGGGAAAAAAATTTGTTGGGAAAATTTTCGCAACCAACAATTTATTTGCAGCCAAAATCCAGCAGGAAATGTCACTAATATGAGGGGGGGCAAGGAGTGTCGAGAAATGTTGTCCCCCCCCTACAAAATTTTCACTGACAAATACAAAGCCAAAACACCAGGAGTCAAGTCAATAGAAAGGCGGAAGATAAGAAAAAATTTGCAGCCCCCACTTTTTCCCCATCTTAAAAGGCACCAAAACATGCTTATCATGAAATTTATGGGGATGGGAATTTCAAAAAACAAAAAAATCCCCGAACTTCAATCCGAGGCCACTGCCATTACAAAGGACACCATTGAGTGATGGACTATCAAATGACCCTAACAAGTAATACGCCGATCTTAAAACCCCGAAAACAATCCTATATTTTTTTTTTTTTATTGTTCGAAATAGAAATCAGAAATACATGTAGAAATCCTCTGAAAATTCAATTTGCGCGATTGATCGTGGGCCCGGCAGCCACTGAGCAGCGCCAGATCGACGTTGCTCTATCCCTTAAATCGTTGAACGCCAAACATTGTAGCAGTAACTCCAATCTTTTAACGTTTTTTGGTCTGACGCGGCCGGGGTTTGAACGGGCTTGAACCCCCGACCTCCCGGTTGTGAGGCGAACACTCTACCAACTGAGGCAACACACCGGTTTACATACCCTTTCAAAGTAAACTTTTGTTAAAAGTATACCCTTTTTTCCTGAATTTGGCGATTTTGATACCCTTTTCACTGTACGTGCGTACATTGTCCGACCGTGAAAAACAACCCTTTTTATGCGTTTTTTCACATGCGCATGGTGTACACGTTGTAATGGCAGTAGACCCCCCGGGCTTTCAATACTTTGAAAAATATAGAGACAGTAACTTGCTTGTGAGGTCATTTGCCACATGATGACTTCCAATTCATTTACTTCATTGAACGAATCAGTGTACTGTACACATTACTGTTTCAGTTTCATCAAATGAAGAATTGTTTAAACAAAAGAACATCTTGTTCTTAATCAAACAACTTTAATCTTTGTTGAACAAAGCACAGAGTGTACACACTAGTGATAATTAATTTTTAATATTTGTTACCTCTTTGTTGAATGAGAAAAAGTGCAGAATGTGACAGGGATCTAGTGAGTCTAGTCTAGTCTAGTCTAGTCTAGTCTAGTCTAGTCTAGTCTAGTCTAGTCTAGTCTAGTCTAGTCTAGCCTAGCCTAGCCTAGCCTAGCCTAGCCTAGTCTAGCCTAGCCTAGCCTAGTCTAGTCTAGTCTAGTCTAGTCTAGTCTAGTCTGTTGTAGATTCAGACACCTCTCACTCAATTCAGACTTGAGTATCTTTCTTTTATTTTTTGCCTCTTCAATGTAGGGTTATTCTACAGGATTTGAGAAGTTACAATGTGTTATACAACCATGCCTGTTACCATGACAACTGCGCTTCCCCTCTGTCGTGCGTTATAATAAATGCTGAGACAGGCTCAAGAACAATTCTTCATGCAAACAAGTAAGTTATCATTTGTCTGAACTAAAGGTGGTAGTATTTTATTATTTTTGTTGTATTTTTGGTGTGTGTAAACAGGAGAAGATGGAAAGATGAAGTACATGTAACATACAAACACAACAAGATAAGAATTAGACTTGTCTAGCAGTTGACAGAAGTCAAATGTACTGTATACGCCATATATTTCGCATCCATATATTTTTGCAATTTTGCTTCAAGACGGGGAATTCGCAAGAGTATATTTTTGCAGTTTTATTGTATTTGCATTCACATTGTACAGAAACGTCAATAAGTGACAATTTTCGCGTTCAGTAAGTCGCAAAATTCGCGAAAATAAAACCACCGCAAAATATTCAGTGTATACAGTAGTTGATTAAGACAGCGGTTGAACACTGCCTGATGATGATGGTGATGATGATGATGATGAAGATGATAGTGGTAGTGGTGATGATGATAATGATGGTGATGATGATGATAATTATGATAGTGGTGGTAGTGGTGGTGATGCTAATGATGATAGTGATGATGATGATATTGATAGTGACTGTGATGATGATTATGAAGGTTATGGTGGTGATGATGATGATGATGATGATAATGATGATGATGATGTTGATGATGTTGCTGATGAGAATAATGATAATGATAATGATGATGATGTACTTGTATATCATGTTTATGTCTTTTTTTTCTGACAGAACATTGCCCGAGTTGGATTCCAAAGACTTTGATCAAATAGATTTGGAGCCGTATTGTTGGATCCACTTTGAGGTATACCAGGATTGATAATATTAGATTAGAGTGAAGACTGAGACTGTATTATACCCCATTTATATTGGGAGTTACCCCGCATCAGGTCCGGACCTGAATCGGGGTAACTCCCCAGTATAAATGGTCGAAAAAAATATTAAGCCCGAGCTAAAGTTAGTCGGCGCTAGGAGGTGAATCAGGTCCGCATCTGGCCCGAGCTAAAGTCAGTATATCGTATCTCGCTTTAAGTGCGGACTAAATTCAGTGACCCATGAACCGGAAATACTATGCCGCTTCGGGGTTACCCACACGTGTACGGCAGCTATAAACATTCACACTGTCACTGCCACTGTGCACTGGCGCGCTATGTGTGTTACATTTCGTGACGTCCTCGATACAATCATCAACATTATCGCTGAGATGCTAACTGTATTAAATCAATCATCTATATAGCTAGCAGCAATTGCAGACAATGTCCAATGTGAGCTGTTACTGTTAGCACCGCAAATATCAACATAATTTCCACAGACTCCATGGCTAAATGATATCCAACTAAACGCAGATCGAGATGACTATTCACGAGAAAATGTAAAGACAGAATTAAGAAAGGGACAAAAACTTGTAGATCTACCGGTATATACGGTATATTGAAATCCGCGCGCAGAACTGAATTCGAACTCGTAACATATCTACGTAGATAAAGCATAGGTGATGAACAATTTTCCCGCTCGCGGGAAGCACAGCTGAGAGGGGGCGACAGTTTACCACGACAACTAGTCCGGTCTCACACGTGTCATGGGTGGTCGAGAAAGGCAGTATAAAATGACTTTCCCCGGGCTAAAGTTAACCCGCTTCAGAAGCAGGCTTAAGTCGCGCGCAGTATAAAAAGGGTATTAGGGACTTAAATGTGTGTTGGGGAGGGGCTCTTGCTCTTGCACTTTTATGCCTCCATACTGAAAGTGATGGGTGAGTGAGTGATAGTTTTGGGGTTTTTTGTCCAGTGGTCCATGCATGTAATGAAT
Organism: Eucidaris tribuloides; assembly: GCA_001188425.1. Taxonomy (NCBI): domain Eukaryota; kingdom Metazoa; phylum Echinodermata; class Echinoidea; order Cidaroida; family Cidaridae; genus Eucidaris; species Eucidaris tribuloides. The sequence goes on from JZLH01S0598486.1 coordinate 21,693, forward strand.
GCACACGTCCATTCATCGGTTATACTCGTGTTACCGTGACAACAAAAGAAAAACTGATCAGATTTCAATGAAATTTGTGTCACATATGTGCTCTGATGCAACAATATCCTGACTAGATTTTGGAGTTGAAAGGTCAAAAGCAGGAATAAAACATTATGCAACAGTCACACAATAAGCTCATTTTCAGGATGTGCAAATCATGAACACAATCCTTAACCTTTGTTTTTCCAGGGTAGGAACCAGTCACAAATAGACAGGATGATCCAGAGAATAGAGGCCTATAATGACAAGCTGCGTTCTAGTGGCCAGTCAGCCATCACGGTGTCCATTGAGGCGGAGAAATCCAAAAGTATCACCAGAGGCTTCTTGGGTCGTGGAGACACTGTAAGTAAAGTTGGTATGTCACTGAGCGACGAATGCTTGCAAACGTTATGTTGCGATATTTTAGATTCGCCAACTTTTCTCAAGAATATTAATTGCCAAAAATCACGGTTTGCCTATTATCAACATTTAGCGACCTCTAGTGACCTCAGTGATAATAAGCAACATTCAAGCAAATATTTGTGAGAGTGTTTGCGAAAGACAGTTGGCGATGAGGAATGCTAGGGGTATCTCGCTGAGCTGTGAATGCTTGTGACTGCAGCGAATTTGGGATTTTGTTTGGGTTTGTAAAAAGTTGAAATAGGCCTCCAGGCCACATACATGTCTAATTTGGGATCATTACCATGATAACTCTAGAATAGCTTATCAGATTTCAATGTAACTTGGAACAACTATGAAGTATGAGACACTAATGAACTGATTAGATTCCGGAGTTGAAAGGTCAAGGTCACAATGATTCTGATTTGGTCTCGATACCACGCTGACTTGAGGCTTTTCAATTAAAATCAAATTGGTAGGGAGTGCTGACTGCGGAGGCATACCCATTGACTGTGTGCAGTAGATATGCTGTAGTTGTTTCTTGTGGTATGATGACTATCATTACCAAACAATATTTTTCTGCTAGGGATCATTTTGTTGATGGGGATATGATAAAATTATGATTAGGATGTCAAAGTAGTTTGTGGTAGATCATATTGATACTCACTCTGTATACATTCACAATTCCTAGATTTGTTGAAACAAAGAACCAAAAATAAAAACATTTGGAAGATATAATTGTTAATAGCTGACAATATGAATCCTGCGATAGTTATTTTGAAATCATTTAGTTCAGTCTGTGTATCATTCCATTTTTTCTACTTTATGTTTCAGGTATTTATCAGCAAAGAGTATTCCATCTTTCTTGGTTACAACTCTGCCGTAGAATGTCTGAAAGGAGTAGCACAGACATGCAACTTGAAGGAAGGGTAACTACAGTAACTGTCTTGTTCATACATTGTGAACTTTTAGTTTTATGTGAAATTTTTTTCCAAATCTTCCTTGATTGCCTGTTTCCCCTTGAACCATCCACCTGAAACTCAAACGCCCTTCTCAGAATATGATCATCATTCCTCCTCAATACGCATGCATACCAACGTACGCTATTCAGCTTTGCCATCTGATCCACTGCTTTTTCCTGACCCATTATCTGCATTAAATCCTCGGGCTTCTTGCTGTCCATCAGCTTCACACCACACATCGCTCTCACCATTGCTCTCGCAGTCCTTCTCAGAATCCCCATCTCGTTGTCAATCGGACACCATGTCTCCTGTACAATATCAGCAATCTCATACAAGCTCTCTAAACCATTCCTTTCATCTTCAAAGGAAACCAAATCAAATCTATGAAAGATTAATCCTGCAACAACAAATCATACACCACATTAATTCTTGTGGTCATGTATATTTTTTTTATAACCAAGAAATGATATGTACAATACCCACGTTGCTAATATTTTCAGAAAAAAAAGTTAAATTATTCAATTGTGGTGGTGGTGGTGGTAGAGCTTGGATTTTCCTAATCTACAAAATGAACAAGAAAATGAAGAAGAGCTAAAATGGTTACTTGGTATTTTACATAGTGTAATAATATAACACCATATGGAATAACATAATTTAAAAGAAGATAGATGATGGTGAAGGTAAGAAAGACGAAGAACAAATTAAAAAGGAAGGACAGAAGGAAGAGTTAGGGTGGAAGAGATAAGAAAGGATGGAATGGAGGAAGGAAGGAATGGATGAAAGAAAGGAATAAAGAAAGTCAATGACTTTAATGTATACTTGTAATATTACCAATTTAAGTAACTTTTAATAGCACCTTTTTTCTCTTCCTGTCCTTTAGCTTTCCTGTTCTCCCCATATTCCTCATGTGCAATATTTCAACTTGTGATTGAGGTTAAATGTATTTGATGTATATCTGATATATCTATAGAATTTGTTAGATTTAAGTTACATTGTATGATTTGTATTTACTTCTTTGCACTTGAAAGTATGTCCAAAATCAAATTTTACTTATATTTCTCATGTGACAACAAATTATCTTCAATCTTGAATCTTGAACAGGTTAGTGTCCAACACTCACCCTTTTTATCCCCACCCCTATCTTACAGAGCAAGAGTAGTATGTGCCTGGGGTGAGAAAGGAGCGTGGGGATTGGACAAGGATGGCAGCATCGTGCACAGTCCAGCATATCCACCAATCAGAGTGGTGGACACTCTGGGGGCAGGGGATACCTTCAATGCAGGAGTGATCCATTGTCTCAGCAGGGGGAGGAGTTTACAGGAGGCATTGTCTGCTGGATGTCAAGTCGCCGGCCAGAAAGTGGGTGTGCAAGGTTTTCAAATCAATGCAGAAGCTATCAAATGGTAATGCGTTCAAGGGAAATTCCGGTCTGCTCGAGAAGAATATTTCTTTGCTTGTCCGGCAGAAGGGCCCTAGCAAATGTTCCCGGTAGAAGGGCATTAACCTTTAATTACCTCTAACTTGGCTCTTTCCACCTGAAAACAAAGTAGTGTGATATTCTTAGATCCTTCTGTCAATTTGTTAAGTGCAAATATCAAATAGGCAATATTTTTCAAATTTAGAAAATTTACTGTTAAGGCCCTTCTGCTGGGGACATATGCTAGGGCCCTTCTGCCGGACAAGCAACGATTTATTCCTCTGCCAAACAAAGTTTGGAAGGGATGTACATACAAGAATCGGTGTACGGTCGGTCCGTCTGTTGCAAATCTTGCAGCTCAAACTACTTCCTAGGTTTTTTACCAGTGCTTATGAGATTTGGCACACCTCTTGGGGTTAAGATGTGCAAGATACATTTTTCACATGTGTCAGCAACTACGTTGCCATGGTAACGGCATATTATGGCAATAAAACAGGTAAAAATCTTGCAGATGGAACTGTACTTCCTCAACTTTCGACCAATGCTCATATGATGTGGCACACACATTGGTCGGCGGTGAAAATGTGCCAGACACATTATTTTATATGTCATACACTGGTAACGGCATATTATGGCAATACGTTGGGGATGTGATGAGCCTTCGTCTTTACAACGTATGTACTTTGATTCTGTAATTTGTATGCTTAAAAAGATATGTTATAATTTTTTTTTGTCATTTAAATTTTGTAATAATTTTCGTTTGTTAGGGCCGTAATGCAAGCTTTTATGCTTTGGAGGGAACCACAACTAATTACAATTTTGTGACATTTACTGTGAGCAATGTTCATTCGTTTTGATCACAAAATATTACTGATGTGTAATTTTCTTGAATGTTATTGCTTAAATACTCTTACTTCACATACAAACAAATAATACCAAAGAGTAGGAGCCTATATTTCAGGGATAACAATGTTGTTTCTTCAAAGAAATAAAAAATTATGTGATATTTTGTGTGCAAAACAAATGGGAGGGTTGCTTGCAAGAACTATCAGTGGTGCCAAATTTGTAATGTTTGTAAGAATTTCAAATAGTCATAACTTAAATTTATATTTGCTTATTTTTTTAAACTATTGCTGATGTATTTTTCTGACTTTTATACTGTATTCAAGCTATGTTCTTCCAGCCTGGAATTTCCCTCTAAAACCAAATTTTATACAGATCAATCTAATATGCACAAGAAGAAGAAGAGCTGGCTGCAGTGTGTGATGTACATCACGTGATTGATTGGAGATCCAGGTCTTCTTCTTGGTCAAATAGTAGATACTCCAAACAATTTATGTGAATAAGTCAAAATTATTTGTTGAAATGTAAAAAAAAAAAAACTCCTTAATTTACAAAAACTGTCATCGAAACACTAATTGTACAATTGTACTATATATTGTAATACTGTAATAACACAATTTTTTTTTCTGTATGGCAGTGGTAATTCTATTCATGAACCTTTATTATTGCCAGTTTCTTATGGTTTAAAATTTATTGGACAAATATCATTATATATATATATATATATATATGTGCAATTTAAGAATTATTTTTATAATGCAGTGAATATTTATTTGTGAAATTTTCATAGTGGTGCACTTAATTAAGAATACGGAATACCAAGGGAATGTATTAAAGGTAAATGACATGATTGGGGGTAGTCCTCAACTTGGGGTAAAAACTATTGTAGAATCACGTAAACTATGCAGGGATTCTACTGTGAAATTTTGTAGTCAAAAGTTGACTCATTTTAAAATAATGTCCATTAGTATGCTTTGTAACAGACAAATTTGTAGTGTAGCCTTCTATGGGGATTAAATCTATCGTGCCCCGATAAAATTAAACTGCTGGCCTGTTCATGCTTGATTCTCCTTAAGTAAACAAACTCAACACAAATCCTTCCGGCCAGGAGATCCACTCCAGCTGGTGTACATTTGGTTTATCTTTCAACCAATTTGGTTCTAAAAGCATTTTTTTTGTTTCTCCCAATCATGTCACTGAGCTCTAACAGAAAATGTATTTCTTTGTATCTATCTATATGTATCAATTTTTATACCTCATCACTGAAGGTGCCACAGGCATCATGATTTGGGGTTATCTGTTTGCCCAGGTTCTTGTTATTGCGATAACTCAAGAACCAGTGATCAGATTTTAATGATACTGGGGTCAGGTAATGCAAAGATGAATTGATTAAAATTTGGAGTTAAAAGTTGAAATATCAAACGGCCTAATACATGTCTGATTTGGGTCCAATTACTGCGATAACTCAAAAAGGGCTTATCGAATTTAACGTTACGTGGGTCAAGTATGTAGTATGAAGGATTGATTAACTTATTATGAGACCGTATGACTTGTGAGCTGTGACCTTTCAAGTCCAAAATCATTTTAGATTTGAAAGGTCACAGGTCACTAGGCCTCATACATATCTGATTTGGGCTCATTACCAATGTAGCTCAAGAATGGATTTTCAGATATAATGTAACTTCGGTAAAATATGTAGTATGAGGGACTGATGACCTGACAAGAAAAGTCACGAGGCTTGTTATGTGTCTGCTTTAGGCTCGTTACCATGATAAGTCAAGAATGGCTTATCAGATTTCATGGTAACTTGGGTCAAGTGTGTAGTATCAGGCACCAATGAACTATTTAGGTTTTGGAATTGATAGGTCGGGTCACAAGGACTCTGATTTCGTCTCGTTTCCATAATTGGTCATTTTCACAGTAAGGGGTGTACCTTCAGCCTAACAGTGGTCAAAATTTCAAAATGACTTTACACTTCTAATTTTACTGAAATCATATGGAGAAATGTCTAAATTATTGGAAAATTATAATTTCTGAGCTGAAACTAAATGCCTTATTTATTTTTTGTGCATGATAAGTTTAAAAATTACTTCAATTCAATCAAAAATTACCTTTTCATTTCCACATATGAAGGACAAAAATACATGAATAACCATTTTTCATTTGTCAACCTATCATAGTGCAAGGATAAACAAACTGCTTCGATTAAACTATTGTGGTAGAATAATAATTTTAAAGGATTTTTCCGTTTTAAAGGAAAAAAATGATGAAGTCCTACATTCTTTTAAGTTTTACTACATGATCTAAAGTGTCGGTAACATGGTAAACAAATAACTTTCAGTAAGGTCAAAATACCAACACAAAGTCTAAAGGATTTGCATTTGTTATAAACACAACAAAAAAAGTAACTACCCCCCTTTTCAACATACCATAACTTTTTAACCCAACAAGTTTGTGCAAAATAATTTGGCAAGAGTGTTCCTACACTCATTTGCTAGCAGTAGCACATATGTAAAGGCAAAAAGTCACTTTTCAAAAGTCACAAGGGTCATTTTGGGGTGTTTTTGTGCAGGATTTTGACAAATTCTGTTTCTGGTGAATGATTATATCGCGGTGAGTTTTTTTGTTAATCATTCTATCGTTTGACGTCCTCTCATACGGTTTCTTTTGGCACTTTTTGCGCATATTTTACGCTTCAGTGAGTGCCAATTTTAAGAATTTCCACCTTTTTCTCGATTGAAATTGTTAAAATCCATTAAGTTTACTGCCAAAAACAATTTAAATACCGAAATTTTTCAGGCAAAAATGTATCTTGTACGGGTTGTACGAACATAACGGGTTGTACCATTGACATGGTTGATGAGGCCACACTTTACAAATAAAGGAAAAAATTTCATTATTTACCATTATTTTAGCAAAGTGATTGACTCATGGGAAACACCTTTAATACTGACCCAACGGGACCAATTCAACATTTTCACACAAGAAGTG
>JZLH01S0598489.1:830-12242 GCA_001188425.1 Eucidaris tribuloides
ATTGATTCACATTGTAGAAATTCCATTAAAAGATTGTCATACTTTTACATTTAACCATATTGATAGTGTTTTTATAGAGATATTAAAACCACATAACAAAGATACGCTGTCACTAGCAATCAGATATAAATATAATGTCATGTTAAATTTATATATAACAGGTGTTATTTTACAAATAAAAATGTGTATCTATAGCGATACTATCGAGGTGTATGTGGTGTTAGACACTTCAATTTCTATTTGAATGAATCCCTTGTTTTGTTAAAGAAGACAACGATTGCTCATGGATACCTTTAATTTACCTCGATACACAACGAACAATTTGTTTTATCTAGTTTTCTTGCAACATGTAACGATGTTTATGTTTAGAATCGTGTCATTATAGGAGATTAGGGAAGACAAAAAATGTTGTTCACGCAATATTTCGTTTTTCCTATTGTGGAACTGCTTAAATCGTTGCATTTTCCAAAATTGAATTTTTATCATCGTGTATTCCTCACCGCTATTTAATCAGACACTGAAATTAACAAGTAGTAAATTATAATCACTGCAGTGCTTGGATAGCTTTTATAACCATAAACGTCTTCAGTAATTAACAGGGTGTGATTCAATTACACCAAGAACGTATTATTAACTAAGTCAGTTATTTGAAGATTTTAATTCTGCTTTCACTGTCGAATCATTAACTTAGACGTAATCTAAGGCCATTTAAATATGTAGAAAGCACGCGTAAGGTTTAATAAATTCGCTTTAATTAGTTACGTACGTTTAATTAGTGTGTACTGCACTTACTGCGAGAACAATATATAATTCAATTAGTTCATTTACACTCAAATAAACATGCAGATACACGCATGGAAATTTCCGCATCAGAATAGAAATGCATATCAACAAAAAAGTACAAACATTATTGTCTGCAGTAGAAGGAATCACAAAAACGAAAAAGAGAATTTAGTGAAAATTTGTAACCTTTGCTTTTACAACTGCAAGTAATACACATTATGCAAAACAGCTGCAGCATTACACAACGGGAACTCGCTTCGCCATTAACCTAGAACCCTCTCCTCTCATCGTGGTGGATAGGGAAGATCTCCTTAAGATTAGAAAGAAGACGGACCCTAAGTAATAAACCTTTAGCCAACCTGCCTAATGAATTCAGCCTCGCTGTTGTCAGAAAGACTTAGGACTTCTACCCATCACCGATTAAAAGGCAATAAGAGAAAGCAATTGATGTTGTAGTTAGATTTTAATGCGACAGACGCAATTGACACCTAAATGGGTAAATAAGAAACTATAATTACGGCATGTAGAATAGAATTTGCACAATACAATAATCTTTTATTAATTCACACACATTATGATGACGTTCATTCATTTATATGCCGTTAATAGATTTTTATTTGTTTATCCCTTATTGAAATTCTATTATAATATAATGCAATAACCATAACAGAGAGCAGTTTTTCAATTATTTCTTTGGAATCCAATGATATCTTATTAACCCCTGTCGAAATTATTATTGTTATTATTATTATGATTATTATTTATTATTATTATTATTATTATTATTATTATTATTATTATTATTATTATTATTATTATTATTATTATTATTATTATTATTATTGTTATTATCATTATTATATTTTTTCCATTTTCAGCACTGGTTTTATGAACTAGAACAAATGATTTTCTAGTATAAAGATGCTTTTTGGAAAGAAAAGTTTTTAATCTGATAAATAGTGCATGACGACCCTTAGAAGATTACATTGATCCATCACACGAACGATCAAAGATACTTAACAAGTTGCCCTTAGACAGTCAAATCCTGTATTTAAGTTTTTTTTTTTGTCATTATGGAACTTTAATCTTCGAAGAATACATATGTATAATGTGCATGCATTGTTGATTATTGTGGCAGCCTATATAAAATCCTCATCGCAGAACAACCCAAAACTTGCGACAATTGAAAAAAAAAATCTCATGAAGAATTAAATGCATCTTCCCGGCTAATACGGCTAATCGAACGTTGACTGAAATCTTATTTGGGTTGATAAATCGTTTTCCTGTGCACCAGACGTGCACATCGACCGCTAAAATGTTTGCACTAGACCTGCTCATTGGTCAATATAATCATTATGTGCCCTTCGTGACTTGGGATAACTTGTGGTTGCAGGGACTGTTTTGGCACGTGACAATATTAATTCAGATATAACAGCATTGTCTGGCGATGCATTTATTGTATTACATTTTGTAGTAAAGTTCACTCTAATACCTGTGAAGAATCTTTAATATCATACCTATTTAGACAACTAAAGTATTGATGATAACAATGCTAATAACGTTAAGGATGATATTTGATATTTGATATGCTGGTAATACTACACTTTTAGAAAGATTGACGAAAAAAAAAATACTCTGATCGACCAGAACTATAATTTTTCTTTAAATTTCAGCACTCTGGATGCTATCTAAACACCTGAAGAATTATTGCAAACACGAAGAATATTACCTTCAACGCCAAGAGTACGACTATATCTGGGATTTATATCAAGCACTTTGGGAGTTTGTGCATAGTTTGTGATAATTCAGAAGACGAGCTTAGTAAATTTATACTGCCACAAGCGACAAGTGTCGGCGTGTTATTTTTGAAGGGTTCCCTCAACGGCAAAATACTTAAATAAGAAGACAACTGTGGACAAACATGACAAAGTACTCCCAGCATACAATACACCGGTATTGGGCACAAAGGTATACTCATTTAAACCCCAAAATACATGCACATGCTCTCATCGAACATAATATGCATTTTAAATGAGTAGACCATTGCTTACATTAGTCAAGGTCGACTGCGTTGAATCCAGAGCTGTAAGGCCATTCAAGAGAAAAATAAACAAATATTCTGGATTTATGAAAATATTTGTATTGTAATTTGCGAATCAATTAACATGCAAGGTTACTTCACTTTTGCGAGAGAGCGAAGGCTGTTTAATCATGCTTGTTCGTCTGTAATTGTAATTGTAAATAAAAAAAATTCACTTCAAACGTGCATTGTTTCCCATTACACGTATTCAATATTTACTTGAAGGTTGTATTCACAAGAATTTTTGATCCGGACAAATGAATAGAACACAAACACCCACAAGCGATTAAAACACACCAATGAAACACTAACAAAAATAAAAACAACAACAACAAAATCTCTCGCGAACTTCTGAATTCCTACAAGACTCATTGATCTTGTAAGCCAAGGTTTCCGTATCTATTGTCAACAATGGGTATTTCACAGTAACATTTTGCTTTTTGTTCCCTCGGAAATTTCCAGCTAAAAATAAATCGTCGAGATCGCCCTAATATGTAAGGTAATGAAATGTCTACATGTAAGCGTGCTGCCAATAAAAATGGCAAGGACTTACAAGAAGTTGGCATTATAGTCAAGACGTTATATTATCAGAACGTCATAATCCACTCGCTTAGCCTTAGTTCCAGGCAGATCTCTCTCACAACAATTCAAAATTGAATGTCGGCACGTGTATTAGAGAATTGGAGTGACGGCTTTTTAAACTAGGTGACTGGACTGATCGTCCATTTCATTTAAAGTCATTAATGTATATTCCGGTTCCCCGGAAACACGGAGCGAATGTTTACTTTTCTGCTAAAAGCTGGATGAAAGACTAATTACTTCGCGGACGGACGAAAATGGAGTGACATGCCCGGGGTGCTGAAACGACCGAGCAAACACACAGCGGACGGGGGCTTTCATGGCTTGCATTTGGAGCAGGAAATCATTTTAATGCACGTACACTCGGAGAAAAGGCATCCCCCAATCGGTTCGACAAACGAAATTTGCAAGCGAGAAAATGCGGCTAAGCGCAGGTCTGCCGCGTAGAGGGGGAAACGAAATTTGTTTATGCTGTTCCTCAGACGAACGCCGCGATATAAGGCGCGGCCAGATGGGAGCATCGGCAGGAGCTGTTGCCCCGTGGAACGAAGAAAGCTCTGTCTTGGGCAATAAGACAAAGCATATGTATTACAGCAGCCCTTGAAAAATAATGCATCCATGGTCCCACAGCTTAACCCGAACCCTAGGGCAATATGACAAGAATATTGCACGCTACATGTATGGAACGCCACATGGGGTTTTGTTCTGTATGCTTGAGTATTCTTCACCTGCGCTTCTGGCAGGCGATCAGGGGAACACCACGCGCCGTATGGATTGAACGACGCTGCTTCTACAACGCGCTTATTGGATTAATTAAGCAATACACCGGCGTTGCTTCCTACGCGTGGTGTAAAACATGTTTCAGGGACAGGAAGCGTTCCTATTTTCCACATCGCTCAAATATAAGCTTCTCTTTGTGCTACAAATTGTGATTATTGCATTATTTCGGCACCTATACCAGGTACGCGGGTACCTCGATCGTGCGACACCCACGCAAATCTTTATCTGACATTTCTGGGAATACAGAATTCATGAATTTGCATGCGGCTCACCCGGCCTGGATGTAAGTGATGTAAGGCTGAGCGGTAACGGGGACATAACGACCACGAACACCACATAATCCGTTAAACCAATTACAATTAAATGTCACATGAAACACTGAATAATACAAGATCAAAATACGTAAACCGCTTATCTTTGTCTAAGCCCATATGTTATATTCAATTATGTTTAGTTGAAATTCTCAGTGAAATACTAAAAATATACACATATAATAGAAAGAAAATATAATAGCATACGACGTGTAATGTGCAAGGGGCAGAAGGAAAGAAAGGAAGACAACACGTTGTATAATAACTAATCCTATAATCATGATTAAGCTGTATCTATAAAATAAGTTAATTTAAGTCGGTACAATTACAATAAAATAATCTGAAATGCATACGGGTTTGAAGTGAAGGTTATATCACGATTATACAGATTCAAATTATGATAATTGTTAGGTTTATTAACCGCAAAACATTTACCTCAATCCAAATAATTTTGTAATTTGTGAATCAAATGATGCTTATTCTGATATTATAATGGAACCAGGAATATGACTCATAAGCGTGTCAGAGTCGTTTATTGGACTGCAATCAGCCACCGTGAATACACACACTCTGGCTCTGATGCTAAATATATTGCGAGTGTAAGGTCAAGGTCAAGCAATTATCGTCGCCATTAGAAAACAAAAGATCGGTGTTGGCACGATTGTATGATGTTAGTCATTAAAGTCGGTGATCCATTCAGAAAAATATTAGTAATAACAGACTCCAGTCACTCTCTTTCAGAATGAACTAATTAACCAGACGTGGAAACAGACAATGGCCTGTGAACAGAATACGTACCGCGTTTACTGTTTGGCTATATTCTTTTTCAACAGTTTCGCATTCACGAATACTAGTGATATAGCCAATAAGTCAGAAGGATTTGATGTGGAAACAACATTAGTTTGATTAAAAATCCCCGACAGAATGGTACAGAATGATTGAGAATAATATTCACCGAACCTCTGTTCTGGAAAAACAAAACATAACAAAACAAAACAAAACATGTTTTGCCACGGGCTTCACTTTGATCTTATAACGCTTAGTAGATGTAAATATTATATGAAATGTTTTCCTATATACAGTGAATTAAAATCCATTTATATTTTAAACGCCTACAGGATGACCTTTATCGAAATATTTTATTGTATTTTCTACATATTTCCGATAAATGGAATATGTACTAAAAAAACAACAATTGGATATCGAGCAAACTTAATTTTGAAATTATCTATTCCATCTATTTCACGTTTATCTTACGAATGAACATGGAAAATGAAGATGAATTAATGAACACATGTAAGTGAATGAATCAATGAAAGAATCCATCAACCAATAATCAATCGATCAATCAATCAACAATCAATCAATCAATCAATCAATCAATCAATCAATCAATCAATCAATCAATCAATCAATCAATCATTCAATTAATCTCATTTTCTCCATACCACCTCCTCGGGAACGACTATGGTGGTCAAATTAACATTCTGTTCTCGATCAGTCTTCCATCTTTGGGACCTTTTCGGCGTTGAAGCGAGCGATGTTGTTTACGGTTGTCATCTATGCAAATGAGTATCAGATGGAGAATCCTATCGTGGAGATGAGAATCCATGAATTGCGAGGCAATATACTTCCGATATTGACTGCTTGCCAGGTGTAATTTCATACCCAGTTTACCGAATGCAGCTTAGAATTCTAATATCGCCACTTTTTTTCCCCTCTCCATCTTACGGATATATTGTACGCTAAATTCCACGAGAGAATGAGCGTTCAAAAACCGAGGGGGTTGAATTAGACTCTTATTAGATTCTTGAGTGTCAGGGAGCTTTGATCCGTTCTGAATTTGATTGTGAGTCGAGTGGGCTTCAACTGTTTTTGACCTCATATCATATACAGGCGGCTATCACCGAGGCATAGCGTCCGGGGCGTATTAGGTTGCACGGCCTGTAGCTACTTGGCCATAGGCCTGCTGAATTTTGTGCGAGTGAACCACTCAATAATGTCCATATTTTATTTCAACCTCTTCTTCTCTTGTGCAGGCTTGGTGTTGATGAAGTTTCCACTTCGTTATCTGGGGGTAGTATCAGGTTAAGAAAGGGGCTCGGTATTGGTGTCTAATTGATGCAGGTTAATCGGAACTTTGGAGTGGGATACGGGAACGAGCCGAGTCACGCCCCCGAAAGAAGGGGTTCCGGGCCAGGTGATGATATTGGACAGAAATTTCCTCCAGCATGTCTTTCAAGAACGGAATCTGTCTGTCCAACTTGTCCTTAAACAATTGACAGATCGTCACAAAAAATGTCGTGTGCCTATGCAAAGACCGTTAACTGTATGTCATATTCCTATGCCAAGGCCGTTAACTGTATTCATTATGTATTCATAGCGGCCGTTGCATATCCACACGACATTAAGTTAACGGCCTTTGTGCAGGCACACTACGATTTTCTCCATAGCAGCAAACCATCGAGTATAATACCGATTTAAGTAGAGCATAATACGACTGTGACACTGCATTTCTCCCTTTTTACGTCTTACAGACTAATGTTGATGTTATTGTACAGTACATTCCGTTTTGCAGCTATCTTGAAACGCATTATTCGAAAATGATGATCTCACATAAAGCGATATCATGTTTAGATCAGATATACTGTAGCCTTGCATTTAATTCAAGGATGACGGTTTAATCAGAAATAGTTCTTCACACCATGGATGGGAATTCCACCATAAAGCCACTGCATCACCGATTTCGCTCGTATTCCGAAGGTGGCGTACAGAAGCCTTTCATTGATGTTATTGATTTGGCAAAATAATTGAATCACTTCCAGGCGAGCGCGTCTCCACAAAAATGTGACCTTGGTATGTTCTCATGTAACCGAGACGCGTCGAGTTTCATAAGAACATAACATTGCTGTATTGTTATGTTTCTTCCAACAAGATACAAATACCTCCTCTGATCCTTACAAATTTCTGAATTTAATCGGATAATATCAATTCAAAAGAAATAAAAGAGTCAGCATGGTCAGAGAGGAAACAGAATCAGATCGAAGCGAATGGCGACAGTAGTAGACTTGTAATCTATAAGCGCGGTTTTTGTGACAAACAGTATACTCTACAACCAACTCCAACATCGCACCTTCGTCTCGAAATTGTTCTGGAAAACCTCCTACAAATTTCCCAGAGGGGGCCTCACGAACTTTTCCGTTCTGAACGGAGATATCAAATAAGACGTAAATGGCCAGTATACGTCTATAACCTCGTGCACCCGACATGAATAATCAACTATGTTCCAAGTGTGTGAAGCAGCGAGGCGAGGAAAGATGGGGGCCTTCTTGAAGGGATCTTCAAGACGTGTCATCTCTCTCTTCTCTTCTCTCTCTGTTCGACATTTTTGTTTTCCGCGACGCTCCGTTTTGGACTCAATCAACGGTCCCTTAGGGAGTGGTGCCTCGGTCGAGCCTGTTCGAACTGCGCATGCGCGAAGACACGCTTTGCTGGTCCTTGAGCAGTGTGGAGGACATTGAGGGAGACAACTCGACTGCAACGCGGTATGCCCAAATGAACTGAGCATAAATTAGATATGGTAACCTTTTCATTGAGGTTACGTCAGATTATACAATTTATTTAAAGAAGAAGAAGAAAAAAAACAAAGAAAAGAAGAAGAAGAAGAAGAAGAAGAAGAAGAAGAAGAAGAAGAAGAAGAAGAAGAAAAAGCAGAAGAAAAAGAAGACGAAAGAAGCAGAAGAAGAAAAAAGAGGAGAAGGGTGAAAAGAAGAAGGAGGAGGAGGAGGAGGAGAAGAAGAAGAAGAAGAAGAAGAAGAAAAAGATGATGAAGAAGAAATATTCAGAGACTTTCCTTCAAACTGATTTCCATGAAATGTATTCATGTCACAACTAATCAACGATTACTAACCATGGGGGCATTTTAGGTACGGTAGTTGCGAAGTGACAATTACTGTCACGTATGGTCAGTGCTATCTTACGATGATGTGGACATGCTAATCTACATAACCCTTAGCCCGTTTAGCTCCACTGTAATAAATCTCCATGCATTTTGCATGCGATACTCTGAGTTTGCTATCAAAAGGGTTAAACGCATTGAAATTTAGAACAAAAACTAAAAAAAAAATACTTGATTCCATCTAGGTTGATCAATGATGCGGGGTTTGGCAGTCGGATAGAGCAACACAAAACATTACTCTACGACTACTTCGAGTTACACGACCAAATTAACACAGATACTTCAATTTCAACATGGCTTTCAGGTGTGCCAACAGCATGGCGATATGAACAACTCAACTCACGAAACAGAGAGAGCATGGGCCTGAATGTATGGCAACCGAGACTTTTAGAAACGACTGAACTTACCCCACGACCGATTCTAGAAGCAATTTCCTCCGTCGGAGTGCACTTACTACGTGATACTTCAAAGTACAATCAGTGTGTCGTCTCAGCATTTCCGCCCATTTTCTTCAGAACCAATTTTTTCGCTCCACAATTTTGATCATCAGTGAAAACCCGATTTGTTACCCCAGGGTGGCTTGGTTTCACGCTAATTAATGTTAACTTTGAATATAAATGGTAGCTCGGAGTCAAGTGCTTGAATTTTTCGGAAATTCGAGTTGGAATTGTAGAGATATTCGCTATTTGTTGCCTTGAGGGGCGGGAGCGAGTGGCAACGGTTAACAACCTCGCTTCATTGTGTTCTTCAGTTGCAAGGATAAATTGGCGGTTTCGGATAACTTCGCAATTCACTGCAAGCTAGAATTCATAAAAGTACATTTAAAATTCTTCGACGGACATGGACTAGAGGAAATTTGACTTGGAAGCTGAAGCCGAAAACACAACTTCGTCGACTAAAGGATAGTATAGTGTACCGTTCTGAATGTATATACATAGCCTGTTGTGTACAAACTGATACGACAAATAGAAATGAACAATGCAAACATGTGTTTTTAATGCATGTGTGTAGTTTCACCGTCATTTCGGTTCATGATGTGGTAACATAAAAATAATGTAATGTATTAGTAGTGTACTAAACTGAGTGTACACTGTCTCTTGCGTAATAATGTTACTGATATGGGAAATGACAATGTACAATATGCGAACATGCACATGTGCTTTAATACATGTGTAGCATGACCGCCATTTTGTCACATGGTTTGGTCGCATAAAAGTAATGTAATGTACTAAACTAATGTACACAGTCTCTTGTGTAATAATGTTACTGGTTTGGGAAATAACAATTGGAAATGCGAACATGCACATGTGCTTTAAAACATGTGTCTCATGACCGCCATTTTGTCCCATGGTGTGGCTGCATAAAAATAATGTAATGCAGTGTAATAACCTGAATGTACACAGTCTCATGTGTTATAATGTTACTCATATGGGAAATAACATTGAACAATGCGAACATGTACATGTGCTTTAATAAATTTGTTTGATGGCCGCCATTTTGTCCCATGGTGTGGCTGCATAAAAATATCGGGCAGGTGTCCATGTAATCAGAAAGCGTTGCAAATGCGGCATGACACGACGTGAAATGTCCAATCACCGTATCGCCAGCAGACAGTGTGAAAAATAATTGAATATTTATTGCAATTTTAAGAGGGGAGACCGGGTTGCTGTAATATTCATGGGCCAACGTGATGGAAATACGAGGTGAAAATGTGGCGTACGCACTGGTGAGAGCGAGCGAGCCTTTGAGCCGTCGCCGGACCGAGGATGGTGTCCCCTCGTAATAGGCATCTGGGTCTCACACCACTGACTACGTAGCAGTATCCCATCTGGCATTGAATATTCCATGTTTCATGGTAGACTAAAATTACCAACCATATCAAATATAGATACGTGTGTACGGTTTATTTTTTTCTGGTTTGCAAGAAGAAAATAGATGATTATTTCAGGGATAATCGTCATATCTGATGGCCTGCACGAGTAATTTATGATTCTGATATTGTCCCTTAGCATCCCGAGTCGGATGCAACATCGAATTATACGAACTGGTCTCTGCGGTCATTTGCGAGGGTATAATGAAAAAGAAAGCTTAAGTGATAAAACTGGATGCTATTGGATTTACATGAACGAACGCTAAATTACTTTTGGGGGAGAATGAATACTCGTTGGATTTAGTTCTGTGTTCAGTAGCTTTATTGTGGATTTGATTAATTCATTAGATCCGGTCAAAGAAGGAAAAGACCACGCGATTTCATTTTTTTTTAAAAATAATCATCCCTGTACATCATTGCGACAAAACTCTGTTAACTCTGCATGTTATATTCTCTTTGCGTGAAAGATATCATTATGTTCGTCAGTTCTACGAACTCTATACAGAGAGAAAACGCACTGCCTTTCAGATACACATCTATGTGGCCACACCCTCCTATCATACGGCGATGAAGGTGAACCGCCCTGATTTATTACACGGTCCCTGTCTCGATAATAACCTTTAAAGTTTCGTCAAGAAACGATTTGACTGTTTTGTCTAACTTTAAAACAACCCTTATTGGATAAGAACCCGTATTTGGTAACGATCTGTACAGAACTCTTAAGGTTCGTGAATGTAGACCCTTTAAGGACCCTTTTTAAGTGAGGATTCTTTTAGCGAAAAAAGGTAGCCTGATCTGTATGATAAGCATCTTAACTATATCCAATAAGCTTATGAATTGAAGTGACTTTATTGCGGGTTGCATGCGGCCATTGATTGGACAAAGTACAGCAGCTTCATGCATGTTCATCCTGATGTTAGAGGAAAGTTCCTACATCAGTGGTTCTCGAAAATCGGCTGAGGCACAATCCAGTCGTGAACACACGCTTCCGTCCCTGCGTTTTTTTTATTTGGGTTCGGGTATCTGCTTTATAGCTCTAAAGTTTCTCGAA
>JZLH01S0598506.1:0-10860 GCA_001188425.1 Eucidaris tribuloides
CATGATAATCTGTTTCACTGAAAAAATAGAATTCTGCCAAACTCCATACATAGTAAAAAGCACACATATTCCATTAATAGAACTAAACCCCAAATTAGTGGGATTTTTTATTGAAAAGCTTTATCCGACAAAAAGGTCATACACAACCTATAACAATCCTGAATCTATTTGCTGTAAGATAATTATAAAAATACCCGGGGGAGGGGGGGGGGGGGGGACCCTAAATTTCAACACTATTTAACATCCCCCATTGGGCATCAAAGGGTAAAGTTTTAATCATAAAAAAAGAATTCCACAACACTAAACTGGGGCTCTTAATAAAATGTATGTACATGTACATCTGCTTTGCTACCAAATTTCTGTTCTTTGTTTAAAACTATCATAACTCCTTGTATAAATTTTATGTTTTTCTTCTTCAAAATGTGAAAATTTGGATGAAAAACATCTTTTCCATAATTTTCTGTTTGAAAACTCACTGTCTGCTTCAAATGGTCATTTCAGCTTAATAATTCTGTCCATTTTCCACTATCAAGGAAAATCACTGTCCCTACATCCTGTCATAAAGTCTCATCCTAACCCCAGCCTAACAAGAACTGTTACCCTAATCATGTCCCTATAACCTGCATCTCAGATGACAAATGAGCCATATGACTAATAAGCTGCCCTCATAAGAAAGTTGATGACTTTACTTTGACAACACACAAACAAAACTTCATGACAGGTAATATATTAAAGTTAGCCTCCCAAAAATGAGAAATAAAGGTTGAAATTGTGTTTATTTGTTGCTCTTTTGTACTGAAATATTTGCACTGCTTGTCCCATCAGATCTAAAAATCGCCATTGTCTGTCTGATTGGAATCTTGTGTGATTCATTGCCCGATGCAAATCTCATCTGCCAGTCATTCAGAAATATTTGCAGCATGAGCCAGGCCCCAAACGCTTTCACAGTTCTGCGTGAGTCAACCAAAACATTCATAGAAATGATATGCCCAATGACAGAGACATGGGCGTACCCAGGATTTTTTGAATGGGGGGTTCTATAGTGCAAAACAACATGACATGACAATCACAAAAAAAGGAGAGCTCGTCAAATGTCCGGCAGAAGGGCCCTAGAAATCTTCCTGGCAAAAGGGCCTTAATAGTAAATTGCCTCTAACTTGAAAATCATTGGGTTTTTTCACATGAAATCAAAGAAGTGTGATATTTTTAGATCCTTCTGTTAGTCTATTAAGTGCCAATATCAAATAAGACAATCCTCAAATTAGAGGAAATTTACTGTTAAGGCCCTTCTGCTGGGAACATATGCTAGGGTCCTTTTGCTGGACAACCGACGAGCTGTTGTACATTGCAAAATTGATGCGACAAGCAAATAGGAAAAGAATATTATAGTCATCACATCCAAAACAAAGCTGTTCAGCAGTGCAAACTGATGCAACAAGGCCCCCCCCCCAAAAAAAAATAAAATAATAATAATAATAATAATAATAATAATAAAATAAATAAAAAAATAAATGAATGAATGAATAAATAAATAAATAAAAATAAATGAATTTTAAAAAAATGAAATAAATAAATAAAAATAAAAAGGTCATCCCATTTGAAGGAAAACTGTTTGGTGGTGCAAACTGATACCTTTAGGCACAAAATAGTTATCATGTCTTGAGGAAACTGTTCTACTGTGCAAATTGACGCAACAAGTTAAAAAGGGATTGTTCAAAATTGCGCTGTTCTCATTGTCTTTACCCACTTTTTCTTTTCTGAAGAGGGGGGGGGGGGTTAAGTCCCCCCAGCCACCCCTACCTACCCAGTGGTACGTGTATTGACAGAGATGTGAAAGTCACACCTAACCGCAACCTGACATCTGAAAAAGTCATTTAATTGTCATCTCGCAGATGTGGATATATATTATTTCATTGTTATCATTTACACAGTTATCTACTCCTGATGACAAGGCATGTCTTTCTCTACTTTAATGACAACGTCACCCTCGTGTATGTTGAATGATTTCTCTGTCTCTGATTCTATTCTTGCCTTATCCCGGTTATTATTTACTATAAAAGTGTTATCCTCGGAAAAATTGTGTCATTTATGCGTGAAGGGAGGCTTTGTCGCCCAGTGGAACTCCATTACTTCGCAATCACACACCAATTTGCCATTTTCTTTGCCTGTCAGACATGGTTCAAGAGTCTGCCTATTGTGGGGATTGTTCTGCCTAAATTGCCAAACTTTACAAAACTTGTCAAAGTAACATTTTTGTGGCTCAGAATACAGTGCAGTTCGGGAATGAATGATGTGATTGAGAGATGCAAAGTTGCACGTCTTAATGTGTTGGTTAAAAAAAAATACAATGATTTCACAAAATTTTTAGAAATGAAACATATTTACTCCACTGTTATTTTTAAGAGTGTACGAGCACAGACACCTTAAAGGCAGGGCGTCTCTTTTGCAAGCCTCAAAATTTACATTGTGTAAATACACTGGTATATGGAAGAAAATGCCAACTAAGAACCTTTAGAAAAGTGTAAGAGCTAGAAACTCAGTTTTAGTGGAATTATATTAACTGTGGAATTATACAGGGTGGCCCAGAAAGAATGCTATGAGTATGATCGCTAATATCTTCATCATTATCAGCAAAATGTCATTAATTTGTATTTCGTTGGTTAGATCATTCTTTTTCCATTAAAATGATACCAAGATCATTGATTTTGAGTAAGGCGTGTTGATTGTAGGGCCAGTTTTCCGAGGCAATGCAATTTCCCAAATTTGCCAATTTTTCAACAGCGGCGGTCATCGGAACGCCGAGATATTCTGGCGTCTCAGCTTGCCATACCGGAAAAACCGCGATCACAAACGGCTGGAATGCCCTCGCTTTCATAAGGAAGACGATGCGAGCTATGTCTCCATTGTCATCACGGTTTGTCCGGTATGGCAAGTGAGACACCAGAATATCTCGCGTTCCGATGACCGCCGCTGTTAGAAAAATTGGCAAATTGGTAAATTGCATTGCCGTCCGAAAAATGGCCTTTTTCTAAGAACAAACGCTCTTACTCAAATCAATGATCTTGGTATTCATTTTATTGGAAAAAGAATGTTCCCTAGCAAACCAACGAAATAAAAATTAATGACATTTTGCCGATAATATTGAAGAAATTAGCGATCATACTCGTAGCATTCTTTCTGGGCCTCCCTGTATAAACTTTGGTTTGATTTGAATTACCGGTATTGTCTGGTAGAGACAAAAATTCTGGAGGTTGCTAGTCTTCTTTCAGATCTTCAGTACATGTGTGTTCATCATGTATGATATATGAGACATGTGCATTTAGGAACAAAACAAATGTTATGCTTAAGTCTCATGCATATAATTATTCATAGACCAGTACATGAATACTGAAATAATACTACTGAACTAATGTAATTCTGTGAGTTTCACCTGAAGCCTAACCATGGACCTGCAACAGTCTAACTGACCGTTACTCTTTGGTGCATTTTTCAAATAGCCTAAGGGCATGAGTGATGTTTTACTGTGCTGTGGGAGGAGTGCAAATGAGATTACCTGCTTTAACATGGCACTTGCTTACAAAGGATGTGATAATGTAGACAAGACTTTATTTATCACTTCTTCAAAGTGTGAAGCATATTTTTTTCCACCCTTCCCCACCCTTTACCATCCCCCAAAATGGATTCATTTATGCCACAGGGACACTTTTTGTCGGGTTTCATATAGGGTACCATCAAAACCCAATCATACACCAATTTGCCAATTTTTCACAACTCATTTACGGCACAGAATGTGGCTTGCATATCTGATTGTTCCTTCTCTTTCCTTTTTTCCCTACACACAAATAAATACAGTATATCGACGATTTTAAAGACACTATATAACATTGTGGAAGTCACATTTTAAACTTATCAAACTTTGCTATATGACAGTGTTTGAATGGACTAATAACCACCCTAGAACACAAAAGTTTTGCTGTCACTCGTAAAATATTTACAGATAAAAATCGGCACATGAATTATTCTCGACTGATAGAAATTCTGCAACACGGCAGTCTATGGATGGAAACTGGAATGGTCGCTCAATGATTTTTACTTTTTAGAAGCACTTAATGATGATTTTGAACTGCAATTTTCTTTCAGGGCTTCATTTTTTAGACCTTATCAGAGACACTGGTAGCATGGGGAATCATGAAGTTCACATTTTTTAAACTGGGAACATTGTTATACGATGCCTTTAACTAGAAATTGAGCTAGTCATTCTTGTATACAGCCATTTATGCGTTTCCATGTGGGGCCTCGGTAGCATGACGTTTACTATCAGAGGCCGCCCACAGTTCACGTATTGTTGTTTGGAGGGATGCGGGATATTTGTTTGGGCAGAGTATCCTGCGTGACCTCTGCCTTTATCTATTCATACAACTGTTTCTATTTCCATCGATGCGAGTTGAATACTTTTTCAACAATTATTGTTACAAAAACTCAGGTAGAGTCGAGCAAAATATGTCTGTAGCTGCATGGTCGATGGGTTTTTATGCCACTCATACGAATTTAACAAAGAGGATTTACAATATCAGTGCCTCGTTTGATATGTGCACATATCAAATTTTTTGTTATGATTTGTTGGGTACTGAGGAATGTTCACTCATTTGGTAATTGCGAGATAAAGTGTCTGTGCTGTGATGTATGTGCTTGTATCAAAGGCACGTTGTGTAGCAAATAACATTGAGAAGTTGACTTGTATTTCTACAAGGCACCCCACTCTATTTTTATGATGTAAGCATGCAATTCATTTTTTTTTCTAGTAGATCATAAATGGGATAAATTCTTGAGGACAAAATCGTTCCTTTTAATCCTTTCCAGGAATTTTTGTTGTTAACCCATGATAATATTATAGCTTTGAGTGCCAGCTTGTCTATTAAGTCATTGGAGATCATTTTGAATGTAGTGAGTGAAGTCCATTTTTCTCATAGGTCCAGGAAGTCATTCTTTAAGAATATGCATGAAATCAGTCTGCCTATTAAGCCCAAACTGCAAATTGAATTTAAAAAAATGTGAATTAAACCAGAACTTTACTTTAAAAATAAAGTAAATAAGGAGTTAATGTGGCACACTTCTAAAATGCCAGACTTATTAATAGTTGACTCCCTCCTCCCCACCCGCATCCCTCCCCGTGACACATATTTAGTTTTGTGATATATTATTTCAATCAGAAAAAAATGCATTATTATATGGACAAATAATCACCCTAGAATACAAAAGTTTGGAAAGATATGCTGCCACTGGCGAGATATGCATGAGTGAACGTCACCCATGAATTTCCACTCCAGTGGAGTATAAAATAGCCTAGTCCCAACACACAGTAAGTCTATGGGAGGAAATGGGCATGGTGAATCTGGTCAACCCAAGTACTTGTAGATTTTCACTTTTTTAAAGCACTAAATCATCACTTTAAAATAAAAAAATTTTCAGAGCTTCATTTTTAGACCTTATCAAAGACATTTAGAGCATGGAGGATTATGTAGCTCATATATAAAAAAAAAACTGAGTTAAGGTGGCACAGTTCTAAAATGCCAGACTTATTAATAGCTAATTCCCTCCTCCCCCACCCCCGCCCCACTCCGTGACACATATTTAGTTTTGTGATATATTATTTCAATCAGAAAATACTGCACCGAAGTCTAGGGAGTTGTTAGGGTGCGTATATCATCAGCTCATTATTATAACAAGGTGAGGGGCAAGGTCAGTTATGAAAAACGTTACAATTTCAGTTTGTTTGCCGTGAAGTGAAGAATTTTAATCTCTTACACCCACTGTATCTGCATGGTATTTGAACATTTGATATATTTTACATCTATTTTTGTGCAGACTTTACGTGGTGGCCAGGAGGTCTGTATATTTCATGATGAATGTCTCAAAATGTATTTCTATCGGCTGACACATTTATGGCAAAGTTCGGGTCAGTGGATGATATGTCTTTTTGATCTTGACTTTAATTTGTCTCATTCCTACCTATGTTGCAATAATTTGAGACATTTTGGTCACGAAACTGTACATTCCTACACCAGCAGCCAGACAAACAACATGAACTAATGAGATCCGCATTATAATAAAACCCTTCAAACATTTACATGTATTTACTGAGCACAGGCTAACATTGCGGAACTTCAATTAACTCTTAATGTGCCGAAGTTGCAGATCTGCACCAAATACACAAAGTCCATAGAGGTTGAAATCCTCTGGTCTGTTAAGAGTTAAAAAACATGTCAACCTGATACATTATCTGAGCTACATAGTAGTGTTTGAATGGACCAAAAAAAAACAACAAAAAAAACACACAAAAAAAACTAGAATACAACTTTTGGAAATGTATGCTGCCACTGGCAAGATATACATGAATGAATGTCACCTTTGAATTTCTACTGTGGTGGAGTATAAAATAGCCTAAATCTACACACAGTTGGTCCATAAGAGGAAATGGGCATGGTGAATCCGGTCAACCTGAGTACCATAGATTTTCACTTTTTTTAAAGCACTAAACAATTATTGTGAAGTACAATTTTTTCAGGGCTTCATTTTTAGACCTTATCAAAGACACTTAGAGCATGGAGGATTATGTAGCTCACATTTGTTTTAATATTTTTTTTTAACTGGGCTATTGTTAGCCTGTGACTTTACCTCTTTATTTGCCAAAATTTTAGAGTGAAATTCAAAGGGAGGGTGACCGTGTCTTCAGAACTTGTAGACTATATGGGGGAGAAATATTTGTATGAGCTTCCTGATAAGTGATTGAAATGCACACAAAGGGGACATTCCTTTTTACCTAACAATTACAACAAATATGTATATTGGCATGCAATTTGATTCTTTATGTCAGATTTTGAAAAGCGCAATCTAGATGTTATTCTTTGATATGAGTGTGTGTGTGTGTTATCAGGCACCTATGTGACACAAAACTTTGTGATGAGTGGTGGTTTTGTGTATGCGTACGTATCAGTATATTCTCGTGGGAGAAATTAAAAAAAAAAAGAGGAAAAATTATTTTGCTTGATTTCTCTTCCCTATAAGAACAAGCAGATTACCTTGATATTAAGCAAATAATTACCGTTGGTGAAGGTGATGGGACGATCTATCACTTCCAAGGCGATCTGGATGTAGCTATCTTTCCGAAGCGCAGCTGAGGAGAGATAGCGTATACATTCAGATCGCCGAGGAAGTGATAGATCGTCTCGTCGCCTGAAACCAAAAGGTGATTATTTGCTTTATATTCCACATCGGAAATTATTTAACTAAAGAAACAACAAAGATGTATATTTTTTCAGAAAAAGACATTATTTTGGGCCCGAATATGGAATACGCGCCCGACAAACTCCTGGGTGCGCACCACCAGGGACGTTCGATGCTCGCGCGTGCGCGTTAGCGTACATGCATGTTGCGTAATCGCGCTCACGAAATACGCGCCGACGCGATGGTGTTAGTACTTTTGTGTTTCGCTGATCTCTTTAGTACACACAGTCTCAACGCGTCAAATATCAATATATTGAGTACGCGCGAAATGAAAGTGCGTTACACTCGGACTATCAATTTACTATCTACGGAGTGTAACGAACTTTTCTTCTCGAGTGATCTGATGGGGAAAACTACGGTTTATCACATGATCAACTCTTGGCCAATCCTATAGCAAGATTCTTAGTATGTGGAATATAATGAAGATTATCTGAAATGATTATCTCACCCCTGGTGCCAAAACTCACAGTCACTTGATTGCATGGAATGATTGAGTGATTTTTATGCAATGACAATTGTTACCATAAAAAGAATGAAAATATGAAGCTTTGGTAATATTTGTAAACTAGCAATATAAGCAGCATTATGTGATGTAGATCAAGTTTATGTTGTAAGTATCACTTAGAATACAAACAAAAGAAAGAACTGCAACATAAAATAAATCATGCAATGATGATTAAACACAATATACACTGTATCAAATATGATATCAAAAAATGAAATATAAATTAGGAAATCGCATGTAATGGAAGGTCACTGTTTACTTTGACGTACTTTGACTTAGCAAAGAATGATCGGAATTTATGAAATTGTCCATTTAGATTGAAATCAGCATTTTTTTTTATACATTAGTATTAACAAATTACTGAACAGATACAAGTATTTTAATTCAAATTTGATATTTTTCCCACAGTTGACTGTGTATTGTACCGTTTAATTTGTGAGAATTGTTAGTAAATGTTACAAAATAATCAGTTAAATGGAAAAATGGGATTTATTCAAGTTGTGTTTAATCTGAAAGGTTAACAGAGGTTTGATTAGCTAATTAAAAGTCTGAGAACAACAAGATCTTACATGGAAAGGGGGGGGGGGCTGTGATTATAATACCCAAGCTTAAGTTTAAAGATATTGCTTCAAACTTTCAGAATACATTTTAGTTTTGGTATTTTTCTTTAAACGAGCCAGTCGGGCAGATAACTTTAAAAAGTTACCCGCCGGACTGACTATGGTACAAAGTATTTATACACAACATAGACTCAACATCTACAGATATTTACCCGCCAGACCGATCAGTAACTTCATTACCCACTGGACACGCGGGGGGGGGGGGGGGGGCACTGCCATTTACAATGTGTACACCATGCGTGTGTGAAAAAACGTGTAAATGGGGTTGTTTATTTTACGGTCGGACGATGTACGCACGTACAGTGAAAAGGGTATCAAAGTCGCCAAAATCAGGAAAAAAAGGTATACTTTTAACAGAAGGTATACGTTTAAAGGGTATCTTTTCAAACTTGGAAACTTGTTTAGGGTATTTTGAGATCGCCGATAATTACAGTACTTGTTTATGGTATTCTGAGATCAACAGACAATTACTTGTTTAGGGTCCATTTTGAAAGTCAATACACACGCATGGTGTACACCCGTAATGACAGTTGAACAAAATACATTTTGCTCAATATCTCCAAAACACCAAAATGTCAGTTTATGCCCTTTAGTCATGGGGGGGGGGGGGTTGGGCAGAATACTTGGTCTACAAAGTGCCATCCTTATAACTATTAACGTGCCAAA
Source organism: Eucidaris tribuloides (assembly GCA_001188425.1). Classification (NCBI taxonomy): domain Eukaryota; kingdom Metazoa; phylum Echinodermata; class Echinoidea; order Cidaroida; family Cidaridae; genus Eucidaris; species Eucidaris tribuloides. The sequence continues at coordinate 9,076 of JZLH01S0598506.1, forward strand.
GTCACCGATCTGCACCACATAATACCCATGAAGCCCATAGAGGTTTAAATTCTCTGGCACGTTAAGAGTTAACATTGAATCTACATTTACATTGTAGATAAATTGACAGACTAAACAGTATGTTACTGAGAATTTTAAAAGTATGTCACAAATGAAAATATACTCATAAATGAATGTCACCGATTATGAGTCTGAAGAGGTCATAGTGTTCCTTCGTATGTGACCCGTTATAGCTGCCAAGGGAACTCATAAATTTGAAGAAATATGATATTTATATCAGTGAAGCATGAAGGTATTAGCTTTAAAATATGAAATTTATGTTTCTATGACATTTAGATCGCAATGTTTTGATAATTTATGTAGGGCAAGGTTTTTGGTGTCCATACAATAGCGCTTTGAAGAAAGATAGGTTGGCAAATCGCCCCTGTTTATCGTCCAAATGAGCGATGCGTATCATGACCCAACTATAAATCTCCACAGTAACTTATGATAAAGCTACAACCGGAAGATTTAAGAAAAGTTGCTGACACTTATTTTTATTTCATACTAAAACTTAGGAGTTATATGTGACGGAATCCAGCAAAACCACACACATGGTGGTAGATACTAAAATTCAGATTATTGCATTGTTCAATAGAACACTGTACAAGCTACATTTTTGCACAAATTGAACAGTTATAAGGAGAGTTTATGACAATTCCAAATGTTTTGTGCATTGTTCAATGGGTGTTTTGTTCCTTTAAAGCCATTTTCGACACAATGTGAATTGCGGACAGTCACTGGTTTTTGCTAGATTGGATCACATTTTGTCCATAGTTATGGCAAAAATAAAATGCAGTCAACTCTGCAGAAGTCAAATTCATTCGGTCTGAAAGAAAGCGTTAACTTTGAGAAAAGTTGACTCATGAGAGGTCAAAAACAGTAGAAAATAAAGAAAAGGGAATATCTATAGGCCTTCCACGTAAGTAATATTTGGCTTATGTGATTTCAACTTAGGCAGAGTTAATTGTATGAATTATGATTGATTTTATTAACTTCAATTCAAGACAAGAAGAAACTGCAAAGGGCACTTCAAAAAATCCTGGAATTGTCCACATTTATCATATTTCTCCATACAAAAAAACTAGGAATACAATAAGGAAATCCAAATTCACATCATCCCAAATTCAAGATAATTCTGAGATTTGGGATGATATCTTAATTACTTCTTTGTCCAATAAGCTCAGTATAGGATGATTGTACAGTTACCACCCAATTAGTATGGGGTATGCAGGGGGAGGGGGGCGTGGGGTGGGTGGGTAGGAGGGTTGTAAGACCCCACCCCACCCCCCCTTCCAATTTCAAAACGTCCACATTTTTTTTCATAGACATTTTTTTATTGTTTCACAATAACAAAATGAAAAAGCATTGATCAAGTACATTTTAATCACATCTTGCTGTTATTATTTCATTGTGAAAAGATCCAAAAAACATTTATGACCATGACCCACTCAGAAAAAAATCTTGGATACACCCATGCTCTCGTAGGTGAATCAGGACTGTCAACCGGCCCACATTTTGATCAAGTCTCCCGCCACTGTGATCATTCTCCCTCCTTCCCACTGCTCTCCCACTACGCACATAATTCTCCCGCTTTTTGGTCGCTTTACACCATGGAACAGTTTATTCCCTCTGAACTTGATGACTTTTTAGCTCACCAGAGCCAAAGGCTCAATTGAGCTATTGCGATCGCTTTTTGTCCGTCGTCGGTCGTCCGTCGTTCGTCGTGCGTCGTGCGTCGTTCGT
>JZLH01S0598506.1:46398-67853 GCA_001188425.1 Eucidaris tribuloides
CCGAATTGCTCTAGTTTATTATTATAACCAGATTTTGTAGTGTTTTATAACAAGAGTCTACTGTACTTGTTGAAAGGAATGTACATACATTTAAACCTCTGTTCCTTTAAAATAAAACTATTGTTTGTTTTGCTTGAAGAGAACACAAATCTCTTTAAAGGTCAAAATGAAGTACATTTTTGGTCAACAAACTAGCCTTTAACTATTGGAATGGAAATTCTGTGAGTTCTGTGAAGGATATTAATCTTTTGAAATTATTTTCTGATCTTGGAAATGAAAGGGGGATTGTCCACCCAACTCTCAGATATTTTACCTCAGTTCTAGTCAAGTAGCATTAGATGATCTGTGTGATCGTAATGAACGCATATGACATTTTGTCAAAATGTTAAAGGTACAATAACAAACATATTATCTTTGATATGTTTTGTGGTCATTGCACAGAATGGGGTAAATATGAAATGTATTGTAACAGTTCCAACATACATTTTCAGGACATCCAATCGGCTATCGTTGAACATCCCGCGTGGAAGAAATTAAAATGGTTAAGTCATCCTGTATCTGCCCTCACATTTCATTACAAAGAATGAGCTACTATTTCCTGAGTTTTTCCCCCCATTCTGTGAAGCCCCCCTCTCTTGGCAGGGAACGTCATGCCAGTAAAGACGTCACAAGGTTAATGAATGTTTATGTTTACCCTCATACTTGATTCAAAACGGAGTGCAACTTAACTCCCATCTCATCCCCAGCTTCATGAATTCCCCCTTCAGATCCCATCACGGCCACCTGTGCTTGAAGTCCCCTGCCAAATTTGACCCCATAAGCATTTAATTCATATTTATTTGGAACAAATTACGTTTGCCAATTTCGGTAACTCACGTAGACGTAATGCCACATATCGCAACACTGTCCGTGAGAAGTTTGTCGCGCCATACTGCGCAAGAATAATTCATCTCAGCATGTCAATTGTTTATAGGAAATATACGTGAGCCCATGCTCTGTGTGGCTGTAAGATATTCTCATTGTTAGTTCATCTCCTTTGAGTTGCCTGATCCAAAGCTACATTACATGAGATATTTGTGTCTAAATCAACTTTGCATTGTTGGAACTATTACATTATAATCCCTTTCTGCTACTGCTACTGCTACTGCTACTGCTACTGCTACTGCTACTACTTCTACTGCTATAAACAGTACCACTGGTAGTGTAGTGATACGAATAATAATAAATATTTTTGATATATGTGCTAAAATTTGTACAACTCAGAGTCTATTATGCAATACATTTGCCACACCTGCTTTATAAATTTTTTGTGTGTGTATATTCCAAAGAAAATACTTTTTAAAAAAAGTATAGTAACAAGTTAGAAACCATCTTACTTTTTTTACTTTACCAAGCTGTAGACATTTGCTAAAGTTAAATGGAAATTCAATCAAATGTTTTCGTGATCGTTGACGTCATGTTCTGAAAAAGTCATGATATATTGTGGAATACCCTTGATATGACCTGTGATAGAGACGTAATTGAGCATATTATTACTTTTTATTCTGTTCTAGAAAGTCAGAATGACATATATTGGCCCTAAACAAGTGTGCTTGAAAATGTAGCAAATGTGAAATCAACTGAACATCTGTAGACTTACATACATGTAGGCCTATGTGCTCATATTCCTCCGTAACCTCTGTATCAACTTTATATGTTGAAGTACTTTTTAGTTGATTACATTTGTGTCTCGTTTTGATTCTTTTTGCGTGTTATTCCAAGGTGTATCAACTTTCTATGATTGCTTATCAGTACTGCCCTATGTCGGCTGAAGTTCTTAGCTACCCTACCACATCATCAATCACCTACGTGAAACTGCCAGTAGCACTTTCCATAATTCTCTCCATTTTCTTCTCATCATCTTTTTTGGGTGAAAACGTAACAATGTTTCAAAGTTTTTTGCCCAGAGGCCGAGTCAGTCATGTGTAGCAAATTTGTAATCAGTTAAATTGAATACTTACAACATAATATTGTCTCAAATTGGCAAAACAGAAATTGTAGCGGGGTTTATCGTGTAAGATCATCAAATCCTTGTGGTCTAATTTAACGACAGATTACAGCTACTTACTACGTCTACCTGGGGGGTCTGATCACCCCCCAAGTCACATAGCGACAGGAGGAAAAATACTGCAGCATTTTGTGGCGAAAAACAAAATATGCTTTATCCTTTCCAACTTTCTGTTATTTTGTTCCCCTTTGAGGATTAAAACATTGTTTGACCCGATTATTGTGTTCAGAAAGAGGAAATAAAGCAGAATGAAGTTGTCATTATGTTGGGGAAGGGAACCATTGGCTTGTTGCGAAACTGTCGAGATGAAAGAATGTGTCGTCTTTTACTATGATGGTGGTCCAAAGAAGGAATGGTTGCTTTCAAAGTGGTTTATGAGAAGGCCATTAAAGGTACACAGTCAGAAATATGATTCAATTTTAGATTATCATCTCATGATTCAGATTCGGTTTATTTTGGCATATATTAAACCATTTGATTTCTGCAGCTACAGCATCAAATTAAGTGCAATATGAATTCCACTCCAGCTGAGAGCAAGTTTCGTTTCTGTGTATAATAAATAAATAATAATAAATTGAATTTTTATAGCGCCATTATCCATTTTGTTTAAATGCTCAAGGCGCTTTATACAAAATAACAGAAAGACAGAAAAAGCGACTTAACAAAAATAATTTGCACACCACAAAAAAGAAAAACGTCTGCCTTCAAAATGCACAACTAAACAAAGTGTGTTTTTAGGTTACCCTTAAAGGACGTCAAAGAGTTGGAGTACTTCAGCTCCTGTGGAAGTGAATTCCACAGGGCTGGTCCGGTGTGAGCAAAAGCTCGATCCTCCCAAGACTTTTTAGATAATGACCCTGTAAAAGACCGGAATTGGAGGATTGTAGGGATCGTACAGGTTGGTACTGATGTAACAGAGACTGATTGTAATCAGGGGCTGTTCCGTTGATAGTATGATAAACCAAAAGAAGGATCGTAAATATTATACGTTCCTTTACGGGCAACCAGTGAAGACTGTTCAAGATAGGTGTAATGTAGATACTTACAAATTATGCAATGGAGTGGTTTGCTAATGTATTTAGATTTATGGATTTTACTTTCCTGGGAACCTGGTAATGAATTAAGCTGTAAATATATATACATGTAAATATATGGAATCCAAATCTTATACATTAATTGTGGTTATGGCGGGCAAATTTTCAGCAAGTTTGTAAGAGATGAGCTGTAACATTTGAATAAAATTGGAATTTGAATGTAAGTGAACTGGTCTATTGGTTGCATCAGGGAAATACACCTCCCTGGATGCACATGACCATGGCAACCAATAAATAAATAAATAGATAAATTCAAATGAACAAGTGTAACCAATTCATTGTAGGTATTTATGATTTTAATACGGCATTTTCAGGTCAGTGTGAGTGGGTTACTTTAAGAGAGAGTGTTGATCCAGGGTAGCTCTAGAGTATAGTGGGTGTGGTGATACCAATGCGGCAGGGAAAAAATTAAAATTTTCTTTTTGGAGGCTACTTTTTCTGTTTCAGAGATTCTTTTGTATTGAACCCTATGGCAATTTACATGGGGCTCTTTTGCACTTTTCGGCGGCTCTTTTGCCATTTCGGGGACAAAATTGCCCCGAGTCCTCGTGTATTTTTTCCCTGCAATGCAGTATTGTAGTTATAGTCAGTACCCAGGGGGAGGAGGGGGACTGGCAAAGGCAATCAGGGGACGGGGTAAGCCACAGTTTCAACATGGGCAGGCATTTGACCAACTCCACAGCTCCTCCTGATCATCAAATTAGGGTGATCAGATGTCAATGATCTCTAGCACTTGACAATATCAACAAACTGTGCACATCAATAATATTGATGCGATTGTGGGCTTAAAGGTATTGATCCTGTGGTCATGTTTTTCATTAATTAGCCACAATTGTTGCTATCAAACATAAGGTGCCAAATCACTGAAAGACAATCAATTTACAAATGCTGCACCCAAAGTGACAGCTGACTGGTTTTGAATTGGGTATCTTGTTTCTTCAAGCTGGGAGGACTACATTTTGTGAAATCACAATAGAAGAATCAATACTATTGCCCCACTTCTGTTCAAACAAGGCATTTATATATATTCATGAATGTGTAGGCTTATACATGTTTGCATGTACATGGAAGAGTGTATAAAAGAACTGCATAACATAGTACTTTGCAAACTAAACTCCTCAAAAAAAGTTTGGAAATCTGAGTTTGATTGGTTATATCTCCCGTTTCATAGTTAAAATCAGAGCAAGCTTGATATCATCGGAAAGATTATTTAATTTTCTTTAAAATGATACCTTACGTGGTATGATTATGCCATCAGAGAAAGGGCAGTCTCTTAAAATATGGTGTAAAGTGTAAATTGAAAAGCTGCAAAATGGCCAAAGTTCAGTAAGTCACCCAATTTTTTATTGTTGATGAGTGAGTTTCCCAATGTCTCTTTGTGATCATTGACATGGATTGAAACAAACACCTGCACAAGTGAAAAAAATAAACAAACATAAATGTTTGCATGCAGCCCAGACCGCAACCCAATTGAACATTTGTGGGATCAACTCGGACGCGTTGTACGGAAGAGAGTCACAAATGTACGACATTGGCAGGTTTGCGTCAATTACTCATTAACGAGTGGAATGCCATCCCACAGCAACGAATCACAAAACTCATCAACAGCATGAGGAAGCGGTGCCAGGCGGTCGTGCAGGCACGTGGGTCGTCCACCTGATACTAAACTCTGATCACTCAATGAGCATTGATGAAATCACAGATCCATGTGAACATAAACATGAAAACCCATGCAAATCAAGCTCCTGCCACTTTTTTTATACTTTACTTTGTGTTAATATGGTGAAATTTAAGGTCTGTGAGATTAAATGCCTTGTGTCCAGTGTTTAAATGCCCATACATGTTTGTTTGTTAGGTTTTTTCCACTTTTGTTGTTGTTGTTTGCTTACTTGTGCAGGTGTTTGTGTTCACATCAAAGTGCATAACAACCAAAGAGACATTGGGAAACTCAATCATCAACAAGCAAACAAATTGGGTGACTTACCAAACTTTGGTCATTTTGCAGCTTTTCAATTTACACTTAAAACCACATTTTAAAAGATTGCACTGTCCCTGATAGCAAAGTCATAGCAAGTAGGGTATCATTTTAAAGAAAATTAAATAATCTTTCTGATGATATCAAGCTTGCATTGATTATTACTACGAAACAGGAGATATAACAGATCAAACTCAGATTTCCAAACTTTTTTTGAGGAGTTTATATTGATTAAAAAAATCAAACAGCATAACCCCCTCCCACCCCCATACCTGAAAAAAATTGTGAGAAAGTTAAATTGTCATGAAATGCTGAATTAAATGGAGGGCAAGGAGACCTGAAAATATGTAAATGCAGCATAAATGTCCTCCTGCTCCCCCTGGCAAACATCTGATGGCCTATTTTTCACTTGTCAGGTTTTAGTCTGACTACCAGACCATTATTCTTGAATCATCAGCCAAAACTATATCCAGAGCTGGAATCCAGACTAGTCAGCTCCAAATATTTTGCAGTGTACACACATCAACATTGCACTGACCCACCCCTCCCCCTTCTTGTGAAAGATCCTAGGTCCACCACTACAGCCCACCTCACACCTTACCCTAACCCTACTCCCCCCCCCCTCATCTACACCCTACAACCCTGTTCCTCACAACATACCCACCCCTCATACATACATGTGCCCTGTACCTCATACTGAAACTAGTTTCCCCATCTCTGTATACTCTCTACCCACAAAGCATTGATCTCCACAAAGATATGAAAATCAATGCACTCAAAAATCATGCTCCAGGCATTTTAGAGTATCACATGTATGTAAATCTTGTAGCCAACAGTGTACAGGTATACCAAAATAAGGTCAATCACCTGCAAAGATACCGGGCAACCTTGGACTTGAAAAAAGTTGCACCTTTTCAAAAACTTGTGACCCTTTAATTTCAATGTAGGACCTTGATCATTGACTGCTTCCTTGCATAGATCCAAGAGTTTGGACTTATAGTGTCGGTAAAAGTTCTTATTTTATCATGATACATTAATTTCTTCTGCAATCTTCCAGTTGGCATTATTAACCGTGATTGCAAACATTGGCCCTTATGTGAAAACCCTCCCAGAAACAGGGCCATGCCTCTTCACTAGAATTCCAAATTATAATTGCAGTGTCTGAGAAGAATTTGTCCTCATGTGTAAGGTAGCTAATTCTGATTGCTGAGTTTGCAATCGTAATTGCAATCACAATTCTGCCACAGGGTTGGCGGGTTTTTTAAAAAATTGGAAGGGGTGATTTAAATATTTTAAAGCAATAAATTAATTTATTTGAATTAGATCACTGATTTTTGGCAAAAAAAATATAAAAATTACGATTTAAATCGCCATTGATTTAAATCCTAAACCCTGCTCTGCCACAGTGTAAAAAAGTTCCCTGTCTTTAGTTTTATCTGACACCATGTTGAACCAATTACCAGTTATTTTAGGGTCAAGCGACTTCATTCTTGAAGTTAGCGAAGGTTGCTATGTGTCAGGGAGGACCAACTTCCCTGACTGAGTGATTGATACCATTCTTATATCATTTTGATATTTATTTTTCTTTTTGACTGGGGGGGGGGGGTGAAGATGCACATCCAAGCTGTTATCCATTTTATGTCATATGTGTCCAAAAACCACAACTATTTTAAGGGGATGCATGCAATGAGAACACATAGCTAACCTTACTGCATTCACCACCGTTCTGATCATGTGATCTCCAGTGCCGTGCCTAATAAATCATATCGTGGTGAACTTGGGTGAAGTTAGTAATTTTAGCAATTTGACACAGTTATGTCAACTGGATCCTCCTCCTGGTTTGAATTTGTGGTTTTTCTCATCATTTTTTGGGGGTGGGGCTCAAACTCGGGAACCCAGGGTTCCATTTCAAGCAGAATGATCTGGCGATTTCCCCCTGGAAACCACTGACAAGTGCAGTGTAAACCAATACTGTGAGATTGGCCTTCCACTAGTCTTCCTCCTAGACAGCATGTTTTGATTGTTTTTTTCAGTTCCTGATGTAGTAAACGTGCTGAGCCGGGGAATCATTTGTTTTCATATACCTGTATTGTCAAATATATGAGTGGGAGATCTAGCAACATCAAAGTACAGTTAGCTACATGTATGTTCCCAGTTTAAAAAATCTGAGCTACATCATACTTTATAATCCCAGAAATGTCTTCTATACCTAAGTAAGATATCCTTGAGCAGTCTTGTTCTGTAGCATAATATTTTGCCTATTTTTTGCATTTTTTTTTTTGGGGGGGGGGAGGGTTTAGGCATATGAAGGCAAAAGGATAATTTGAAATAATGAGCATATCACTCTTTGTGCTGTGTGCTAACCAGTGTCCATTTCTTCATTTCTTTCTATTAAGACTACATGCTGGAACCATAATTGTTTATGTGTTTGCTCTTTGTTTGTAAACTTATTTATTCATTTTGACCCATTTACAAATTAGCTGGAGGCAAAGCTATCCACCCCTGTTCACAATGTTGAGGAACAAAATTATTTTTTGGTCAATTGCCTGGGCCCAAAGTATCTTGATATCATTTTGATGAACGGAGAACAAAATTGCTGGTCAAAGTTTTGTTACTGAGTTCAGGAATACTTGACCTAGACATCTAATTTTTGATCAGTGAGATATTACAGTTGATGATGTCACAAATAGTCAGTTTAATTGCATAAGCATGTGTATTGGGACAGTGATTTTTATGAAAACCGGATGTATATGTCCAGAGAAACACCATGCCTTCCTCTTCTAATCTCCATAAATATTTGACCCCTGGTCAGAAAAAGATATCATTTCCATCACCCGTAACTGACCACACAAATTTGCAATTTTTACTTTTCTTTCCGTTATATGACCACTCAACCGGGTCAAATTTGTTTTCATTTTATTAAAATCTGACCTTTTGATATTTTTAGAAGTATAAGAGGAGGAATAAAAAGAAGAGAGGGTTGTTTAAAAAAAGAAACAGGAATTATTTCATTTCAGTTTGATAATCCAATGGATCCTATCGTAATCCCAGTTGTACTTCGGCCAGTGATTTATGAGTGACAGTTGGAAGAGTATCCCGTGCAGTGGTCAAGCACTTCCATATTTTGGCCACATTTTCAGTCCGTCTGCATTACGTGTATCGAGTGACCAGTCAAATAAAATACATACTAAAGATATGAGGCGTAACGAACATATGTCTACAAGTTACCCTCCAGCATAATAGCTGATATCAATTTGATGATCTTGTTGGTCAGTGGCGGTCACTTTTTGGACATCAATAACGCTGAGACTTGTCGGAGTTTAGCTTAAAGGGACAGTCATTTAATCCGTGCTGTTACATCCACCTTGGCTATTAATCATGAATTTATCCACTTCAGGGGGAGGCCTTGTAGTTGACTGACCACTGCTTGTTCACTCATTGACCAATGAAAGGCGGTCAGCAGATGAAGGATCGTCCCCTTTGTCGACCTTCGGAAAGTAGACAATGCAGAGGACATGTAGAAATGATGTCCGATGTCGGAGGCAAGGAGAAAACAAGTTCATCCCATTTAATTCAATACCTGGTATTGTGAAACCAAAGTGACCCTGAGTTTGTTTGATAATGGGTGTATTAATATCCCTCCAATGTCCAATTTGACTTTGATCAATATCCAAAGTGGCCGATTATCAATCTTGTCATTTCTCCAATTGTTGAACAAACTATATTCTGTTTTCCACCACATAGACTTTAACTCTGTAGCATCCCCTTTTCCTGTTTACAGTTATTGGAACAATCAACGTAAGTATGCCTTAATTCAATGACTTTTGGGCAACAAGTATTTAAGTGAAGAATGTTTTAGAACCAAGGACTGCTTGTTACCAAGTGCCATTTGATTCTAAAACATCTATCATAGAATATTCTTCTACAAACAATCATCATAATAGACCCCAAATATGCATTAATTCAATAACTTTTGGACAACAAGTTAAAGCCAAGAATGTTTAGACCCAAGGACTGCTTTTATATTACCCACTGCCATTGATTCTAACACATCTGTCATAGAATATTTTCTCTGCAAATTCCATTAAAGCATTTCTCCTAATACAATAAACTTTAAAAGATCAATAACTTTGTTTTATTGTTAGGTATAAGAATTTTACACAGTTGAAGTATTTCTTTAAAAAAAAAGTTTAGTGGGTGTCCCTGTTATCCCATTGCCTAGTTTAACCCATTGCATCTGAGATTCTTAAAATCCCAAGTGTTAACACATGGCACATCCAGTCCCATAACTGTCAGGATAATACTTCTCTCTTTAATTGTTGGAAGCTCCTGATTCTTTCCCCATGTCAAACAAGTTTGGGCGTATATTATCAGAAAATATCAGAAAGCATAATTTTCAATTTCAAAATGGAAAAATTCATCACTTAAAGTAAAACATTCCTTACCCTATCTCCAGTCCACACATTTAGTCCTATCATAATTCGTAAAGGCTAATGACATGATAAGAAACACTTGAAAATGCCTCAAGAACCAAATGAGTTGAAACATAATACCAACTATACACCAGCTGGAGTGGACCTCCCAGCTGGAAGGATTCATCTTTAATTTGTTTACTTAAGGAGAATCAAGAATGAACATACCAGTATTGTACTTCTCTTGAGGCCACCCAAAAATAAATCCCATAGAAAGCTGCACAACAGATTTGCCTGCTACAAGGCATATTGACAGTAGTTATTTTAGAATGGGTCAATGTAATGTACATGTATGACCATAAGATTTTCACAGCAGAATCAATGCATAGTTTACTTGATTCCAGAATAATTTCAACCCAAGTTGAGGACCACCCAATCATGCCATCTACCTTTAATTCTAAAAAGGGATTTCCTCCCCCTTCCCACCCGTTCTCCTCCCAAATTCACAACTATGATATTGTTACACAAGTAGAGTAATATATTCGTAGTTTGAGTTTTGGAGAGACAGCTACTTCTAGATAATAAATGTCATCAATATCACATGCGGTCATTCTTTGATTTAATTTCCTGTTTTTCTTGTGTTATTGTCATCCTGTTAATGAAATTTGAAATTCCTAATTTTGTTCTCCCCCTTTTCACATTTCATCACCAAAGCGGACAAGTGAAAGCATTTCAAAACCACAGATGTGTAAAAACTAACAAATGAGGAGAAACTATTTATATCTCTGCAATTTGTACATAAGTACACGTTTCTCTTTTCTTTGCATATATACTTGATGTGGTGGTTGATACCAACTTAACTGTTTGTCTGTGTTACAGCACTCATTACATTTTATTCACAGTTGCCAAAGAAATTAATAAGTCATGTCATATGCTTGGCCATAAATAAATTTCCAGAAAAGTAAGCGCAAACTTGTAATGAGAACCATATAAATTTTCAGAAATATGTCTGTCTTTGTTATAATGATAGCTGTGAGGTATACTGAAATGATATTTTTTTACAGATTAATAGTCAGAGATTTCTGTCATTTTATTTTGGTCATATCTTGCCCATATGTTACCATTTTAATGTGTAATACCACTGGTAATATTCAATTGAAGAAAAACAAAAGGTCAGTGTCCTTCACACTCCATACCCTTTGTTTTATTGATATAATTATATATATCATATTATATTATATTATATTATATATTATTAGATAATTATGTTTCGTTTATGTCTGTACTCAGTGAAATTTCATTTCCTGTCTGTGTAATTGAAATGTGTATGCCGGAAATGTCCATTTAATTATAATTATGAAGAGTAAAATTCAACAACATAAGCATGTATTTGTGGAATGGAAAATATGTGTGAAAAATGTAAATTGTAGTATTTTGACAGCATATCCAACCCCACATTCATATTCTGTAAATTTGTGCAACCACATTCACACAAATTGTTCTTGGTTCATTACTCTGACCTGATTCTGGATGCCTTTTCTTGTGTCGTCATCGTCACACACCCTCCACCCCTGCCGTGTGGGTGCCAGTATGCCAGCCAGGCCTCTAATGGGCTTTCTTACCGTAGTCGTGCTGTTGTATTTGCTTTTCCGTTCCGACCACCCGCCTCATGAAGAGCTGTAACTGTTGGCAAACCCTGCTGTTCCCTTCCATGGACTTTATTCACTTTATCCACCGCAACAAAAAAACCTGAAGATTGACCACTCGTCCAATGACCACTGTCCAGCACAAATGGCTTGAGCCACTTAAAGACAGAGTATAGTTTTGTTCAATTTTTTCATTAATCTTTCATAAAGTATGGTTTTGTCACACCAGACCTCAGAAAACAATATCAAACGTGCTGAAAAATTGTTTAGAAATGACATATTGTGATTTTTCAGCGGTTCAGTTTTCAGCACATGATTTTTTAGGAAATTAGTAAGTTTATCTCCTGCCCCCCCCCCCCAAAAAAAAAAAAACGAAAGAAGAAGAAAACACACACACTACACTCTGCCATCTTTCAGTGGCCATTTGTACGCAAAGTTTGTTTGAAATTTTAAGGTATCAACCTTTTTGTCAGTTTGGTACAGAAAGATTACCATTGCACAGGAAGAAGACATTAGAACAGTCAGTCGCAATAACTAATTTCAAGTAATTTGACTATAGTAACAACTTTGTTCAGTACTAATGACAATGAAGTGAAAACTATTTGCATTTCAGTGATGAATTTAGCACAATATCCACAATTTTCAGGAAATACTGTAGCTTAGAGTTGTTGTTTAATGAATAGATTTTTTTTAGGGTCTCAAAATTTCACCCCAAATTGTACGGCATCTGCATTTATGCAGCCAGCAATGTACTAGACCCATGTGATGCTGTTAACAAGCCACTAATAATTTTAGTGAAATATCACAAACTTTTAACTCCATACAAATAGCTCCTGATTCACTCTATGATGAAGAAAGAACACTCGGGTTTCTACAGGATAACCATGGCATCAGCTATGTGGCCAACTTTTCCTCAAAATTAGGGCCTCTATAATGTTTCGGTGCCTTATCCCAAATCAAGGGATATGTGACCATATAGCATAAGTTTTGTTGGGAGATGTAACACTGCCTCCCTTTCCTTCTTCTTCCCCATCCTCCTGTCCCCTCCTTTCACATCCTTTACCCGCCCATCCCAACCTTCCCCTCCCATTCTCTACCCTACCCTGCTGGCCTGCCCTCCTTTCCCCTCCTACCCTACTGTTCCCTCTCTTCCCCTCTCTCCCTTCTCCTCCCCTCTCCTCCCCTCTCCCCTCCTATTGTCTTCCCTCCTCTCCACGTCCCCTCCCCTCCCCTTTCCTCTCCCCTCCTGACATACCATATTGATATTAGGCCTACTGGCAAACAAGGAGCTAGTGAAATGTACACATCACCCCAATTATGTCCTTGTTTTCTATCTGATATTTTGTGCTATATTAATTTGTGAGGCTCCCTTTAAATATTCAGACAGTGTTGTGATTTTCCGGAACTGCCTCAGTGAAGTTGCTCACCTACTGAAATTAATTCTGACAGCTCAGAGAGTGTTTTATTCACAGTAACAAACTTCTGTGGTTAAATATTTCAAACAAGTGTATAGTTGATTTTTTTCTTTCTTTCTGGCATTCCATCCCCAGTTGATTATTTAATCCTGCTGTTTTCAGTGAATAAGTTTGTCACATGTTCACTCTTCTGAAAGCTATTTGTGGTCAGGTTCTTCTATCAATCACAGTAAAAGAAAGAGCCACTTAGCTACAACTCCAGATGTTAAAGCAGCAGCAGCAGCAGCAATAGAGTAGTAGTAGTAGTAGCAGTAATTGATGTAGTAGTAGTAATAGTAGTAGTAGTAGTAGTAGTAGCAGTAGTTGATGTAGTAATAGTAGTAGTAGTAGTAGTAGTAGTAGTGGTGGTGGTGGTGGTAGTGGTGGTGGTGGTAGCAAAAGTAGTAGTAGAAGAATAAGTAGCAACAGTAGCAGTCATACCATTTCCATGTCCTTATTTATTGGTGCCTCTTTAATGCCTTTTGGTATTTCTGTTATTGTTATCTTGCCATCTTTATGGTTACTTGTTCTGAAAATGTAATAATATCATATCTGCCAAGAAATGGTCAAATCCCATCCTTATTCTAAGGGTTTTAAGAGATCTGAGCTTTTTTTCTTTTCTTTTCTTGCCATCTGATACAGTTCTTCATTGTATGTTATGTGTGTGTGTGTGTTTTTTGTTCATGAATAATGTGTTTATACATGTAGATGTGTGTTTATTTGTGTGTTTGAATTTTACTTGCCATCATGAGTGTAGATCAAGTCTTTATTTGCATCAACAAACAAATTTTAAAAGGTTATTTTAAATTGTAACCAACTCATTTGTAATATAATTGTGCAACTGGTACTAAAGTAGTCATAAAATAACTGTTATAAACCTCAAGGCAGATTAATTTGACCCTATCCCAAAATATAGTATGCATGTTTCATGTGCTGTATTGATAATATGCACATTAATCATGTTATGTTTAATTATGTTGAGAAAGACAGCAAAAGGCATAGAGAAAAAGGTTAAAACAATGTTTGTACTTTGTATGTACTTATATCTGGCAGTCTCTACAACCTAATACTGTACTGTATTTTGTGAAATATGTACTTTATATTCATCTTCAAATCTCAATTACATTCAGCATGTTAAGTGTGTGACTACTGATAATACAATTGAATATTTGACTTTTTCAGGCTGATGTTGATGTGTAGCTTAATTTAGACAGATTATTTGAAATATTTTCCAGATCTTCTTGTATGTGTGTGCTAGAAAAAGACTGCCCACTGTGTAGAAAATGTGTTTTGTTTACATAAATTGCATTTCATATGTAAAAGAAGTAATTTGTATAGAGAGGCAAAGCTTGAACAACTATCTTCCTTTTATTTCTGCTAATATCAAAGGTGATAATACACAAGAAAGATGAAAGTATTTTGCTGTTCCTGCCGTCTTCATAAGATTATATGATATTGTGATAAAATATGCAGACTAGTTGTTCATATATTACAAGCTATTTGAGCAAGTTTGCTGACAATCAATTATATAACTTAAATATCAAAATGTATATCAAAGCAAATGGCAATACTACTAAATATATATCATTTATATGTAGTTTATGATAAATATTGTGATTTTATCAAAATGTGATAATGTGTGATTAATATGATTGATATAGTATGTATAATGTAACTCATATTCATATCTTATATTGAATCTATACTAAGTGTTTTATATTCTCATGTGTATGTGGTGATAAGTCTTAGATGTGTACATTTGTGAGAAAGAAATAATATTAATGTTCACATTTACTAAAGGATTAACCCAATTATGAATGTGAAAGAAAGTCCTTACCATTATAAGTTTGATAACTTTC
Organism: Eucidaris tribuloides; assembly: GCA_001188425.1. NCBI lineage: Eukaryota > Metazoa > Echinodermata > Echinoidea > Cidaroida > Cidaridae > Eucidaris > Eucidaris tribuloides. The sequence goes on from JZLH01S0598506.1 coordinate 60,886, forward strand.
AATCATTGTTCATCACTTGTTCCTGGTCATACACTGAATAAAATTACAGATTTGTGAACCAAGAATCTTTAATACCACTTTCATATGAAGTGCTTTATGCTGCTTTAATTTTTACACAGAAAAAAAAGCCAATAAAATGTGCAATGCAATGATTTGGTGTACATGTATATGTCAACAAAGTTGTTAAATAGCTCAATAATTCATGATGAAACATGTCTTATGCTCAGGTTTTCATTTGAAAATGCATAGGATGCCCGGAAAGGCGATAGTGATGATGTTGGTTATTTCCAGAGTCAACCAAAATCTCCAAAATACTTGTGCAGTACATTCCATGCACTATACATGTATGCAACTCCTTAAAGGTATGGAATCTCATTTGCAACCCTCCCATAACAAAGCAAAACATTATTCAGTGATATTGTGATATATTATATAGTGATATTATTGCCAGTGATATCTTAAGATCAGAAATGACCTAGACTTTAAGAAATGCACAAAAAACAATAGTTGTGTAGTGTATATTCTAGGCACACTGTTACAAATCTAACTATTTCTACTTTTTTCCACTTTGTGGAGAATGTTGCTCCTAATTTTCTCCTGTTTTTTCAACCAAGCAGAGTTGAAGGCTTGACATGTGCACACTGTACATGAATGACCAGAGATCATTTATATGAAAAGTTAAAAATCCTGACTTGACATAAATTGGTAATGTTTTGGCTGATATCAGCAAAGGTGAAAGTCATGAACAGGCCTATAAATTTTCAGATTCTGATGGATGTACGACATTTTCTTGAAAGACTGTGATTTGTTGTATGTTCTGACATATGCCGTCAGAATTATATAAATTTTCAGATTCTGACGGGTGTACAAAAGTTTCTTGAAAGATTATGATTTGTTGTATTAAGTTGTATGTTTTGACGTATGCCATCAGAATTACATACTTCAGTGAGCAGTTTATTTCTGAGTTGAGATTTTTTTTTAATGTTTATGAAGAGTTCTTAGCCTTTTTACAACTCTTTGTTGATACCAGCTAGCACAAAAGTAACATTTTTGTAAGGTATAGATTTTTATATCCTTTCACAAACTTGACTTCTGATCATTAAATCTTGAAAGTTGAAATATCCATGTTTTTGGTGTCACATGCTAAATGAGATGTTTAGCTTTCCACAGGTTAGAAAATTTCCTGATTTAAAAAAAAAAATGTGGATGAAATTTGTTTCACCGTAAACCTATTTTTTTGGGGGGGGGGGATTGGGGGCACACTAGTGAAGACAGGTGGCTGCTAAGGTAGGTTTGACTGTTGGAGTTCCCGAATCCCGATGCACTTTTCCTGATCACTGCAGAATACCATATACATGTCCGAAAATGAAATGAACTTAGCTTGTTCTATTGTTGGATTCTGAATTCAACAAAAAAAATGGAATTTTTGTTCAATTAGTAAGTCCAGCATTCTATAGACAATAAGCTACTGAAGTGCCGTAAAAAACATATCCCTGTTTAATTTGTTGATAGTCACAGTATTAGTATCTTGTCCCTGCTGCAACATGTCAATATCAATTCCCGTGCCGTGATGCTCCTTTTGTAGTTATTAGTATTGCCATTGTTATTTTGATTTTAGTCAAATATTTTGGTGTATATCACATTAGTGTATATGAATTTATGATTGTAGTGATTATTGTTAACAGTCATGATCCTTACTATGATTATGTGTTTAGTTACATGCACTATCTAAATACGATTATGGTTTTGCTGTTGTGATATAATTACAATTAAGATGAATATTATGATTGTAACTATGATTATGATTCATTTTGAAACAGAAGTTCAATCTGATTATTATATGTTAATTAGTTTATGGATAATGATTGTGATTATGTTTAATATGAAACATAGATTTGTGTATTACTATATTATTATGTGAATAGAATGTGAATAATGTATGCAACTTAAATCATGTTAGCTAAAAGTTCTTGCAAGGTAGTGATTTGGTCTATGCATGTATTTTAACAGGGTTGCAATACTTTTCTATTACACATTCAGACTACGAGACTATCTTGTGTAATTCAAATCATATAATAATTCATTCTTTAACTTGGAAAAAATGTGAAAATAATATTTTCATGAGAAAATGTGATTGTGTGTGTTGTATTATTGAATTGATTTAAATGCATATTTGAAATTTGCAGAGTGATAGATTTTATCACAAAATATGCTGCTAAACCAGGCCAAATCTTGCTGTTGTTTTCATGCTTTGCTTACTCTTTCTATTTTATGTTTGTTTTGCTTGCAGATATCCTTATCTTAGTAGAAAACGTAAAGCCATTGGTTTTCTTTCAGACATTTATAATTTATGAGAAATAAATATATCAGCAGTTCAATTATACTTGACTGAAATTGTTTTACAGTACTTTGTTACAAAAAGAAAGTATACAAACTTGATTCCATATTTAATACCTCATATATCCCATTTTCCCTTTGTGTTTTATTTGTTTTAGATTTGATGGGGACTTGGGGAGTGTAACTGAGTACTTCCTATTAACATTAAATTTTGTACAGATAAAGTTTCTGATTAAATTTTCTTTCACACCGAAAACGGGTGACTGTGAGACTGTCATAAAGAAGCCCTGTAAATGTTGCATAATCATGTATCACCTGTATCTCGATTGAAACATAGTTCATCATCAACAAATGGAGTTTGAATTTATTATGAAAAAAATACAGAACCATGAGCTTTTTAGTGTTTAGATTATTATATCTATACCACATTATATTTATTCATATTGTTTGTCTGATTATGATTATAATTAATTGAATATGAGTCCAGTATATATTTCAAGAAACTCTTTACTGCCTATTTGTGTGTGTTGTCTTAAATTGTGAAAATGTATTAGGAAATATATATATATTCTAAATATTTCTACTTAATATATATTGCAGAAGTTTATTGTTTATATTTCTATCTTTATCCTAAGTAATGCCAAGTATTTGTCTTACTATATTATATGCAAAGTGTTGTTTTGTAATTGCAGTGGTGTAATGCTGTCGTGAAGTATTTGCAATAAAATTGTTTGATGTCTGAAATTGTTTTTTTTCGCTATCAGACTTTTATTGAAATGTGTAGATCTTTTAGACAAGTATTCATTGAGTGGATTCATGCGAGTTTTATTATAATGCCGACATTGCCCTTAAAAAATATGATTTTTTTTTGTTTTTATTATATATCTGAGCTGACACAAAAAAACAACATTTTTTTGCGAGACATTGTTTCATATGGAAAAAAAATTATGGCCAGGGGTGGCGACAGGGTAAAATCTTAGGGAGGGCGACAATCATTAGGGGAGGGGGCGAAAATGTCAAAAAGACCTACATTTCATGAATTACACTGCGAAAACGCCATGATTTTCTGAATTTTGGCATTCCAGGGGGCGGTCGCCCTCACTGCTCCCTCTCCCGGCTCTGTGGAGCCGCGCCTGGTTATGGCTGCGGTTGACCTGGCACTCATCCGAAATTTTAGATATACGTAGTTGATCAATTGTGAGATATGACGAAATTTGCACAGTTGTTGGAATTGTTGTGGAGTGTGACGCAATTGCCAAAAGTTTCTAATTTATTGTCGGCAATAAATTTCCCATCAGACAGCTAACTGTCTGTACTAAACCACAAACTTTCATGTATGAAAAAAAGGTGCGCATGAGGCATGGAGGTGAAAAATAAATGCTATTTCATTTATAAGTGATAAAGCAAAGTGTACCAGTCACAGATTTTGTCATTCACGTTTGAATGAGTATAGACAATCAGACGTGCCACCATTAAACACGAGTTACCATTCTATGACCAAACGTGAAATTTAAACAGTTGTCTTTAAATGCATTCAGAATGTCCATTTTATTGCCTTCATATGATATCTTGTAAATGAAATAGTAGCAAAGTGTGGCTCTGGCATCTAACGAGAATCAAAAATACTTCGTTCACACTGAAGTATGATTCCTTTTCCATTTCCATCTTTTTTGTCTCTGTTGTGCGTTGCTCTCCTTTGCCTTTCCTTTCCTTTATATTTTTATTTCTTTTCGTTTCTCCCCGCCTTTTCTTATCTGTAATTTCTCCCTAACATAATGAGTTGTCAGTGAAATGAATGCGAATGAGGCGAGACGTAGCTGTATGTCTACTTTTAATTCCTCGAAGCTTTCGGCCCTCCGACCTTCTCCACAGGGTTGCCAGGTTTTCCGATTCTCTAAACGCCAAATTTGTATTTTGAGGCATTTTATGAGTAGTATACCCTAGATGTGGATAGAAATAACGTTATAATCAATTTATAACACCTCTGAAACTTCTGCAGCATCCGAAAATTTGGGTGCCGCGGTTTACCTGCAGCCAGATTTTGCGTGTGAAGTACACGTGCGTCACTACTTTTGGACCCTAGTGGCACCTACTTTACTGAAAATCGGGTTTCAAAATGATTTTTATTTTGAAGTATGCCATTGTGAAACGCCAAAAATAATAATAATGATAATAAATGCCCAAAAAGCCGTTTGGCACGTATGAATTCTTGAACGCCAAACGACATTTAAAAAAAATTGCCAAATTTGGTGTTTTTGGCGTTAAAAATGCTAATCTATTTCTCCAGGGGTCTACAGTACAATACAATAAAAATGACACACCTATATTACATATATAGTATATTTTATGGTACCTTGCGTGATGTTTAGCAAGTGTCTATATCTCGTCTGTTCCATTTTCCCTTTTTAAAGCTTATAATATGATAGTAGGGATGACCTCGGCTGGCCTTGTAGTGGGGGAAACCCCAAATCACCCAAGGAAATACTCCATATTTCCCTGAATCCCGCCCTCACCCTTCTATCTTTTCTCCTACCTACGCGAGAAAATCTTAATGCCATTACTTGCAGATGTACCCCGAAGCGCCTTGGCTCAGCTTCTTCTTCTTCTTTTTCCTCAACTTGAAACGTAATAAGATAAGGATGATCTATTTCTGCAGAAGTGTGGTTAAATTACATTTCTTTCCTTTGCTATAGGTACGTCAGGTTGACACTTGTCAAATTTAGAATTTATACAAAAGTTACTATTATTACTTGAAAGATAATGCATTATACCCTCGTATTTATATTTAAAGATGTAGATATATCTGTGTCTATAGAGATACAAGAAGAACTAACATTAAATGTCTGATCATGCAGATGCAGTATATAAGAATAATTTCATACAATATTTATGTATTTAAAGGTATTGGCTAACATTTACCACAGTTAAAAAATCTGAGCTACATGAGTCCCCATGCTACCATTGTCTTTGATAAGGTCTAAAAACAAAGCCCTGAAAAAATTGTATTTCAAAATGATTATTTAGTGCTTTAAAAAAGTGAAAATCGTAAGTTGATCGGATTCACCTGCCCATTTTCTCCCATAGACTTACTGTGTGTACACCTAGGCTATTTAAACTCGCCCCGAGTTTTAATTGTGCATTCATGCATAACTTGCCATTGGCAGTGTAGCTTTCCAAACTTTTTTTATTCTAGGGTTTTTACTTGTCCATATTATGAACACTACTATGTAGTTCAGATATCAAAATTTGACAATTTTTTTAAATTGAAGGTCCAAAATGTTAGCCTATCACTTTAAGAAAGTGTACAAAACATATTGATTGATAATTTAGTAGATGAAGTATGAATTTACTAACATACCCATGAAAACATATATAAAACGCACAGACACATTCACACTTAAACACACGAATTATTATAACACATATTGATAGATATGTGTTTCAGTGTATGTCTGTCTATGTCTAGGTGTGTGTGTTGGGGTGCGGGTAATGTTTGTGTAGGTGTGGATGTGATGGCTGGGGGGAGTGTATGGTTGAGTGGATGGGTGTGGTATAAGTGTAGGTGTGGACAGGTGTGGTGTAATGTGGGTGCGGATGTGGCTGTGGGTGTGGGTGCAGGTGTGACTAGGTGTGGGTGTGGCTGTGGGTGTGATGTGGGTACGGGTGTGGCTGTGGGTGTGGGTGCAGGTGTGACTGTAGGTGTGGGTGTGGCTGTGGGTGTGATGTGGGTACGGGTGTGGCTGTGGGTGTAATGTAGGTGCCGGTGTGGCTGTGGGTGTGATGTGGGTACGGGTGTGGCTGTGGGTGTAATGTAGGTACGGGTGTGGCTGTGGGTGTGATGTGAATGTGGGTGCGAGTGTGGGTGTCATGTGGGTGCAGGTGTGGCTGTGGGTGTCATTCAAGGGCGTAGGCTGGGGGGTGCACTGGGTGCACGAGCACCCCCCCCCCACCCCCCGCAGAGCCAAAGGAGTTCCGCCCTGGCAAGCAAAAAGAAATTTTCACCACCTTTTCTGCTTTCAACGCCTGATTTTCTGAACTTTAGTTCCACCTCCCTAAGATGTGCACCTCGATCCCCACACCAAGTTAGTTCCACCTCCGCAAGATGTGCACCTCCCCATGCCCAAACCAGCCTACGCCCCTGTTATGCGCTATATAAGAACCGCGATAGGCCTATTATTATTATTATTATTATTATTATCATTATTATTAATATTATAGGCAGTAGTGACATGATCACAGGCTAGATGGTGTATTCCGGCTGGAAGGATTATTTGTTATGAATTGGTTTATTTGAGAAAAATTAAGCAGTAATTTACCAGTATTAATTTGGTATCCATTAATCTACGTCCGGCCTTGATAAAAATTAATCCAACATAAAGACAACAAATTTTACCGTCATAGTAATTTCTGACAATAACCGTACAATAAAGAGGAAATTAATATTTTTTACAGCAGATTTTCGGAGCATTATGTCCCAAATTGAGGACTTTGCAATGCCTTGCCATTCCTCTTTTAAACTGAAGAGTACTAAAAGCCTGTACCTGAATGCTTGTAGAACGTCTTCAAATCCGGGAGCCACAAAACCTCCAGTTACTATCGCCACTCCGGGGTAAAAATACCGGTGAATGTAT
>JZLH01S0598506.1:69028-84673 GCA_001188425.1 Eucidaris tribuloides
TTGTCAAATTTAGAATTTTATACAAAAGTTACTATTATTTACTTGAAAGATAATGCATTATACCTCGTATTTATATTTAAGATGATAGATATATCTGTGTCTATGAGATACAAGAAGAGACTAACATTACAATGTCTGTCATTGGCAGTTGCGTATATGAAGAATATGTTCATACAATATTATGTATTAAAGGTTATATGGCTAACATTTACCACAGTTAAAAAATCTGAGCTACATGAGTCCCCATGCCTACCATTGTCTTTGATAGCGTTCTAAACAAAGCCCTGAAAAATTGTATTTCAAATGATTATTTAGCTGCTTTAAAAAAGTGAAAATCGCTAAGTTGATCGGATTTCACCTGCCATTTTTCTCCATAGACTTACATGTGTTACACCTTAGGCTATTTAAACTCGCCCCGAGTCTAATTGGTGAATTCATGCATAACTTGCCATTGGCAGTGTAGCTTCCAACTTTTTTTATTCTAGGTTTTACTTGTCCCATATTAATGAACTACTTACTATGTAGTTCAAGATATCAAAATTGACAATTTTTTTTATAATTGAGAGTCCAAAATGTTGCCTATGCACTTTAAGAAAGTGTACAAACATGATTGATGATAATTTAGCTGATGAAGTCATGAATTAACTAACATACCCATGGAAACAACATATATTAAACGCACAGACAATTCACACATTAAACACACGAATTATTATAACAATATGATAGATATGTGTTTCAGTGTATGTCTGTCTATGTCTAGGTGTGTGTGTGGTGTGCGAGGTAATGTTTTGTGTAGGTGTTGGATGTGATAGTGCTGGGGTAGTGTATGGTAGTGGATGGTGTGGTTTAAGTGTTAGGTTGTGGACAGGTGTGTGTGTAATGTGGGTGCGGATGATGGCTGTGGGTGTGGGTGCAGGTCGGACTAGTTGTTGGGTGTGGCTGTGGGTGTGATGTGGGTAGGGTTCGTGTCGTGGGTGTGGGTGGCAGTGTGTGACTGTAGGTGGGGCTTGTGGCCTGTGGGTGTGATGTTGGGGGGTACGGGTGTGGCTGTGGTTGTCAATGTAGGTGCCAGGTGTGGCTGTGGTTGTGATGTGGGTCACTGGGATGTGGTGGGGTGTATAATGTAGGTACGGGTGTGGCTGTGGGTGTGATGTGAATGTGGGTGCGAGTTGTGGGTGTCATGTGGGTGCAGGTGTGGCTGGGGTGTCATTCAAGGGGTAGTGCTTGGGGGTCACTGGTCACGAGCACCCCCCCCACCCCCCGCAGAGCCAAAGGAGTTCGCCCTGGCAAGCACAAAAGAAATTTTCACCACCTTTTTGCTTTCAACGCTGATTTTTTTCTCAACTTTAGTTCCACCTCCCTAAGATGTGCACCTCCCCACTCAGTTAGTTCCACCTCCGCAAATGCTGCACCTCCCACGCCCAAACCAGCCTGACGCCCTGCGACTCATGTGGGTGCAGCTGTGGCTGTGAGTGTGATGTGGGTACCGGATGCGTGGTGTGTTGTCATGTGGTGATGCGAGTGTGGATGTGATGTGGTGCAGGTGTGGCTGTGGGTGTGGATGGTGGGCTGTGTGGGGTGCAGCGTGTGGCTGTGGGTGTTTCGTGCGGTACGGATGTGGCTGTGGGTGTAATGTGGATGCGGGTGTGGCTGTGGGCGCTGATGTGGGTACGGGTGTGCTGTGGGTCTGTAATGTGGGTGTGTGCGGGGTGTGTCATGTGGCGGTGCGAGTGGGGTGTCATTGTGGGTGCATTTTGTTAGCGCTGTGGGTGTATGTGGGTGCGGATGTGGCTGTGGTGTGATGTGGCTTGTGATTTGTGGGTACGGTGTGTCTGTGGGTGTAATGTGGAGTGTGGGGGAATGTGCGTGTGGGTTTGTAATTGTGGGTGCGAGTTGTGGATGTCTGTTGATGCAGTGTGTGACTGTGGGTGTAATGTGGGTGCCTGGGTGTGAATGTGGATGTTAATGTCGGCGTGCGGGTGTTGATGTGGGTGCAGGTGCGGTTGTTTCGTGTTCGCGTAAGTGATGAAATCTTGCTTCTGCGTTATTCAGAACTCTTAAATCAATCCATCAGCCCATGCACACCCACGACCGATCCACATATACCAACGTGGTTGTTCAGTACGTTGGTTCGGAGTCTTGTTCTTGTTTGTGTGTTCATGCGGAATTGAAACAAAACAAACTGCTGAATTTAAGATATACAACATAAAGGTGATGTATTTTGAAACAGTGTAATGTGTTAAATTCAGACGTAATTGATAATGCATTTTAATACACAGTAACAAATGGAAAATAATGACAGGTATATATTCAACTGTTAAAACATAAAACATACAATACTTTAGACCAATGTTTAAAATGTCCTATTTATTATATTAATCGTCAATTTCTTTCAAATACAAAGACAATATATTGGAACAAAGAAAGTATCTCAAGTTTACACACTTTTTTGTGATTACCAGCGTGACAGTACTTGTTTTTGCAAAGTCACTATTTGAAATTGCTTGTGCAACGATGCCATTCAGCATCACAAATGAATAATATTTGGTAGAATATTCGTCTTCTTATTCAGGGCATTGTTACAAGATTCTATTTCGTAAGCTACATTTGTCATTAGAGCGTTAGTGACATGACTCTGGAACACTTGAAAATGCCTCAAGAACCCACCCTCTGAGTGAAATATCTGCCAATTATACACTAGCAGGAGTGGATCTCCCACCTGCGGAGGATTTGTCTGTAATTTGATTATTTAAGGAGCATCAAGCATAAACATAGGTAGTTATTTTAATTTTATCGGGGACGATAAAAATAAGCCCCATAGAGAGCCACACGAGCAGGTTTCCTGCTACGAGTGATATTGACATGTTTATTTTAGAATGAGTCAACGTTTGACTACCAAGATTTTCACAGGAGAATCCTTGCTAGTTACTTGATTCTAGAGTAGTTTCAACCCAAGTTGAGGACTACCCCAATCATGTCATTTCCTTTAGATAATTATCGATTGTATATACACAAATTTGCATGATAAGAACATTTTTCAGTATGGAGTTTTCAAAATTTAATTCGTATATTTTGAAAAATTTTCGTTTTTGCTTACGTTCAATAACTTGAAAAGCTACACAAATGTTTGAAAGCAATCTTTATAATAATTCGTGCAGATAGTATATATTTATTTTTTGTACGTAATGAAACCAAACATTTAAAACTTTTTTTAATTTTCAAAATCAGGACATAAACTATGAATAGACCAAGCAGGTATTTTTTTAAAAGTTTCCTCTAAGTGATTTTCACCACAAGGATGTTGCGGTCGTACGGTGGCGACACGCCGCAACCTCATCCAACATCGTCTGACGACGGAAGCCCTCATACCTTCACTAATTCCTCTACTTTGCGGCGTGATGTTTTGTGTTTTCATCGATTATCAATTGTACCCAGCATGTAGCCAAACTATTGATTTGGTTCCATGTGAGGTCCATTCTTAGATTACCGACATGTGCCCATTTTGTTTGACCGAATTTGTAGTTTCAGCCGCTAAAGGAAATTGCAATGAAACGAGGAACAGCTACAGAGAGAGAATAAAATATATGATACTTTGCTCCGGTGTGAACGTATAATCCTAATTAATTACCTGTCTCAACGAAATTATCTATTTCTGTCCACATGCTTTAAAAAATAAAGTCTTAAAGATGATTTCATAATTCCAACATAAGTAATTAAATGCATGAACGATAAGGAAATAAGACAAATTAAACAGGTTTATATCATAAATAAAACAAATAAATAAATTAGATAAGTAAATAAATGTGAGGAGGATAAATCAGAACAAAATCAATCATTCTTCAGTGATGGTAAATGTCTAGGAATAAATTGAAAGGTTAAATAATGTTTTGAACCATTTTATACTGAATTAAGATCGTTTATGATTTTAATTTCATTTGGAAAAAAATATGGAAAGTTATTTTTCTATTCAAAACCAACTAATTTTTCGTAAAACGTATTAGCGTAAAATATGTAATATACATATTATATTCTCTCTTATCACAAAATTGATGTATTCATAATTAATACATGTATATTCACCAATATGCGACTAATCATGCATCTCCGTTTTTCATGACTTTTCAAATTTCGTTTACCGTATAATATATCGGAATTTTATGGTCTGACTATCAAAACACCAAACTGCATTCAAGAAAAACTACTGTAATCATGAACGACAACAGCTGGTACATGAAACAGTAGTGTATGACCTCCAAAGCCAAATGATGGTTTCATAAAGAGACATCGCAATGGAAATTTGTACTGAATATACTTCAACCTTTATGTCACTTTGTTTCATCATCTATAATAATTTCTATACCTTCTTTTCGCCCCTTTTTACCGGGTGAAATTTCCGTTTTCGTTCATCAACCACGGCGTGAAGAATTTACTTCCTACATCGTTAGATGATTAGTCATGCGCTTTCATGCATTTTGTGCATGCATGATTCTTTGGTTTATAGGCGTCTTCCTTGACATTTAACATCTACTCATAAGGTTAACACCATTCTTCTTATCTAATCCCCGTTTTTGTTTTGTTTATCTAAAAACAAAACGCAACGACACTGTGTTTTTAGTTAAATATTCATAGATCTAGATTATTCTTTCGGTCAGGCCTAGGGCAGACGACATGCATACTGTCCTGATTCGCTAATCATTCGCCAAATTTCTATTTCACGCTTTGTTTCATACGAATGCACCCACACAAACAAGATAAATCGAATTTGCAATGGGTAATCTTATAATCGTAAGACAAAGGCACTGTGGGGATGTATCCGTCTTTTTACTAGACGAAGCACAACAAAATTGATTGTATACTTTGTATTTTAAGGTATAAACAGTTTTTGGTGTGAAATTATCTTCCAGAAGATAATCTGAAATGTATTTAAACCTAGATATATAGTATGTTACTTTTGAAACCAGTCACTCTCAAAATTTTGAGATTATCAGGTTAAAATTGAATATTGAATATTTATTTCAATGTTTATTTATTTTCCATATACGTAACAAAATTTTAAACATACGTACAAAGCAAAATTCCAGTTTATTGTACATGTACGATAAAAATATTAACACTTTATATGTCGTAAGTAATTAACATTTCAATGAAAATGAGAAAAAGGGAAACGCCATAAACATTCACATCGATTATGCTTCAAAATGTTCGTGTTTTCTTTTCCACTGTTTAACAAGTTCTCAAAATGGAAGAATATTCTTTAACATGCCGAATTTATTAGAACTTTGATTGAATTATTAATTTGTATTATCAGAAGGAAATCCACCGCCATCGTCGTACTCACTTCTAACTACCAAAATATCGAGGCTAGAATGTCGCAACTTTTCACAAAACACATTTATAACAATGCTATTGTAAAAATACTAAACACTTTTCCGTAACACTTTATAAACACTTGAACAAGTTTATCTGGAAATCATATAAACGTTTGGTTAGAAATGTTATATATCACCTATATGATATTAAAAGTTCGTGTGTATTTCTGGGACACTTCAAAAACACTTGAACACGTTTCATAAACACGTTTAAGCGTTTAGGTATTCATAAAAACTGTTTGTTGACGCGTTTATGATTTTCATGACCTAAACACTTAAAAGTGTTTATGAAATGTGTTCAAGTGTTTATGAAATAAACACAAACTTTTGATATCAGGTGATATATGAAATTTCAAACTAAACGTCACTATAATTTCCAGATAAACGTGTTCAAGTGTGAAGTGTTACAGAAAATTGTCTATAAAAGTGTTAAGTCTTTTTATTGTGATATGCAGTTCATCTTGAGGTGAATTTTAAGAGCAAACATTTATTGTCATATTTTGTCTACGTGTACCTCTGCCTATCAGACATTGCTACACTTGTTGTAATTAAATTAACAAACATTGGATCAATAAAAGTTCATCTTCTTTGCGGTTTTAATGGTTAGTATCACGGAAGAGTCCTAATTAATTTGCTTAATGCTATGTAAATTATTACCTGGTCATCTGAGTTAACTGTTCACCCGTAAATATATAAAAATATACATTTTCATGTATTGTTATTATTGTCTGTCCAGAAAACTACGTGGGTGGAAGACTGGATGTGGTCTTCGAAACACCTTTGTGGATTGACGTAATATTGACGTCATTTTAGTCTCTTAACAATACAAAACAAAACAATTTGAAATTACGAATTTGTCTCTGTTTGTTATTTCAGACAAGAACAATTTATATATAGCCCATAGTGATGGGTAGAATGATGTATGTAGAGAGACAAATAGAAAAAGAAACCTTCATAATACAGTTAGGTGTAAAGTAAGCACCTTCGAAAACATATTTTGATTTGATATGTTTATTCTTCATGTCTCAAAAACATATAACAAAAAATGCAAGCATGGTACGTAATTATAGAATACTTTGAAAGTACATCGAATAGAAAAAATAGGCCTAAGTTCAAACGGTCACTTTCAAAACATACTGATACCGTAACATGGTGAATAAAGAGAAATGAAGGAACCTACATAAAGAACTTGTAGAACTTAATTTTCACAAAATATATGTAATGGTGGTTAAATTAATCACGGAGAGTGGATGAATTATTCAATAGACCGAACACAATATTAAGAAGTAACAAGGGGCAGGGGGCTAAAAGGGAAAGTATAGGAGTGGGTTTTCTACATTCAAAGTTGCGAGAGACACTCACTGTAAAATGATATATTTTGAAATGTATGAATAAATATAATTATTTACATATACATTAACATATACACATACACATATTATAAGGCTGCGTATACTGAACAATTATATAAAAGAACATACTTTACCTACACGATCAGGGCAGCTGCCCTCAAAATCAAAACATGATGAATATTAATACACAATTATTTTATAGATTTACTAATTATCACAATAATTTATTTTCATATATTTTTTCTTTATGTTTTATCACTTTCCATTAATATCTTTATCCTCTCTACATATTGCGTGATTGATACCTGAGTACCTTAAGATTTTTTTAATGTATTACTCACAATAAGTGAGCACAGATTTTTCTCCAGTTGGTGATAGTTTACTGCCCGGGGTTTACTGTTGATGTAATCGTTCTTCAGGTTTCCATAGTGTAGTGGTTAATGTAAACAACAACAACAACAACAATATTTCATTGGCATTAAGACATAACACGGCAGTGACGTAAGCGGAAGTAGACGGAAACATACAAGACTGATTCACTGAACTCTAGACTATAGTTCACTGGACTGATTCCGAATCCAACAGCAACCGATCTATACCGGAAGATGGATGAACACAAAAATGCATGGAATGCTAGACATTATCGATTATTGCCAAAAGGAAAGACTATGTTACCATTCAAACATTTAACACGGAAATTGGTGGTCCAAGAGTATGAATGAGAAGACAATGTTACAAGTAATGTAACAAGTTATCACATAAGTAGAGGTTTAGGCCCTACTGTTGTCCTAAAACAAGATTTCCTAGTCATTTAAATCAAAAGATCAAGCCTTCTGGAGATTGCTACCAGTACAGCAAAAATCATACATATATCTGCAAAACTTTCATGAAAAAGATTTTTATAATTCTATTCATAAGACATGTGCGTTATATGATTCGACTGAAATAACTGATAACTAATTATACTTTTTGTTATGGTAATTAGGCCTACTGCAATTTTGTTCATACGTTCGATCTGGTATCAGGTTAAAAAATAATAAAACATACAAAAAAACACATAACGAATTAGATATTCATGAAAACGGTGCAAATAGTAATACATTATCTTTGCAAGCCCTTCATTTGAAAGATTTATGTAAGTAATGAGTAAATTAAATATCGACAGTGTATTGTATTCCATGAATTCAGATTAAGGATACCCTTTCTGTTATGGTAATTATTATGATCATTTTTGTTAAAACATTCGAGTTGGTTTCAGATCAAACAGTTGACATGTAAAAAAAAAATGCTACTACGAATTACATTATTCATGAAAACCACTAACTTTGAAAATGGAAACATCATTTCGTATAATCTTCCAAAGTTGTCACGCGATTTCTTAGTTGCCGATGGATATACATGTATTGTTTTCTATAATTGGGAACACGTTTTTCCACGAATTTGGGTTCATCACGCGGTTACTCCTGTTTTCTAAGATGAAGCACCTGCTGCACTGGATAAATCACTGATATTACAATAATATTTGTCTTTGTATTGACTGGTACAGTGTAATTCTATTTTACTAATTCTATTTTTACTTATTTCTTTTATTTTAATCGGAAATCATGCTCAATTCAATTGTTCTTAAGGAGACTACCATGCATGCATGAATAAAAAAAAATGACATAAGTAAATAAACTTGATATAAGAAAATTGTATTTTCCGTTGGAATTGGTACAAAACACGTACATGTAGGCCTTTAAGGTAAACTCGCGATAAAAATGGGCTCATCAAATATCGGCCATTATCAAAGGAGAGAAGAGAACTTGAAAGTATCGGAAATCTGATGATTTTTTCAGTTTCTTTCAATTTTCACGGTTTTACCCATCAACTTGTCATACTGCCATATTGATGCATGTCATGTATGACATCGCGAAAGTGTTGCTTTGATTGTAATAAATGTGAAGCAATCTCCAGTGTGGAATTACATCTTGCGTCATGCAAGATGAAGAGGTAATTATTCTATTTAAATTCTCAGACAAACTGCCATGAGAACCCTCGGGCCAAGAATCCATGGGAAGTGGTAAGTAAATTGCTGAACTTTTTCAAGAGAACATTTAACATTTTCGTTCCACTATTATCAAAGTCGTTTATTTGTCCTTGTGTTTGAAATGAAATTTTGATATCAATCTCTGATTTTTAAAAATCAATTGTGACTCTGTTTAATGATTGTCGTTTGTTACAAAAATGCTTTTGCTATTCAATTGATGCAAAATTCACCCTGTGACGTGTAATATTTTAACGTGATAAAAACAGGAATGGATGCTAGTATCAGAAACAATGTTTCTGTTGTTGTTGTTGTTGTTGTTGCTCCTGCTGCTGTTGTAATTACGTAAGTCCAATAAAGGACCGTTATTACTATAAAAAGTTTTATCAGATCGGCATTTGAGACCAACTTTGCATCATCTCCGACAATTAACACCATTTCTGCAACACCGATACTACAAGGAATTTCTTTTGCAGCTCTCCAGAAGCACAACAAAACATCACTCATGCCCTTAGGCTACTTATGACGGACGACTCTGTGAAATTTGAAGATCAGTCATTATCTGAGAATGAGAAAAATGCACAAACCTGTCATTTGGTGTTTGTTCCAGAATTACTTAACTGAGCCAGCTCAGTAGCATTATTGCAGTATTCATCTATTAGTTTATGAATACTAATATGCATGAGACTAATGCATGAAATTGGTTAACTTCGTGAATGCACATGGCACACATTTGTAATTTGTAAAATATAAATTCCACATTCATACAACATGAACATCTATACAGTGCAATGGTCTGAAAGTAGACTAGAAATCTGAATAAGGCGATACTTCAATAGTTAGTTCCACTAGTTCAATTCAAAGTCTAACGGTCACTGCACAGTGGCGACCGAAATTATCGTCACCTTACAAACGCGTTTACTGAAACGTGTTTCTTGAAACGATGTTCAAATGCGATGAAATGCAAAGCCAGCGTAGTAAATGCGTGCCTTGCATTTATTGAAACGAATTCGTTTCAGGAAACGCGTTTGTAGCTGTTTGTAACGTGACGATACTTTTGGTCACCACTGTAACGGCAACCAAACTTAGTTTCGATATCTCCTTGTCAAAGATTTTTAAATGGTATTTTTGTCTATGCACCCCAGACAAAGTTAATTTTTAGGCATGCAAGAAGATACCATGCCTTTACGTTGTAATGCTTGGACCAGGGGTCTTCGTTCAGTTTCTTTGGTCTTCTGTGAGTCACCGGCGACAAGAAAGGGGCGTTTTCTGACCACCATTATCTGTAAGAAGCCGATTTCACTTTATCGGCAGCGAAATAGGATAAAGGTGGGAAACCTAACGGAGTTGTAAGTAGGCCACGGTTTCTTGATCAAACTAATGACACTCCGGTTCCAGCGGGCCGAGCAGGGAAGAGCAACTCATTCCGGAATAATGCTCGAAAGGCTCGAAATTCGCAGTTTTCTGCGTCCTTATTTTACCATTCTTTTCCTCTTTTCTTAATTGTCTGATCTGATTTAACACGGTCGACTTACTTCGTGAAGATGGTATAGAACTCTGAGTCTGAGGAAGGTTTTGTGACTTCTGTTTGAGAAGGGTTAGCTGAACATCAGATCGGTGACCCCAGTAATATTTGTTTATCTGTCACATCGAGTCAGCATCACTCGAGAGATGTTCTCCCATCCGTGCTCGTCCATACGGTTCCCCAATCTGGTCACGGACAGACAGACAGACAGACAGACACACACATACACACACACATACACACACACACACACACACACACACACACACACACACACACACACACACACACACACACACACACACACACACACACACACACACACACACACACACACACACACACACACACACACACACACACACACACACACACACACACACACACACATAAACACACACAAACACACACACAACACACACGCACACGCACACACAAACACACACATAAAAACACACACAAACACACACAAACACACAAACACACACACAGAATGAACAGTGCACATTTCCACCATCAAAAGCATAAATATTAGTGGTTACTATCAATCGTTTGCATTTTATACTTGTTTATAGGTACTTTCCAAAGATGCGTTCTGTTATGATAATGTACGATATACATATCTTTTTTAAATATTTATATTTAGTTCAAGATTTAAAATTCAAAAGTAATTCATTATATGTCTTGAAAAAAACCTCCAGAAATTTTGCTTCCATCGGCAAAACAATACATAAGAAATGTGAATTGGCCAACATTGTAAATAGATAAAGCATCTAGTATTACAGACTTGAATTAGGCCTATATGACGTATTTTTTGCAAATGTATATTCTTTATGATTTTCCGACTGCACAATGGACTACCAACCAACTGTATAATTGTACAATTGTTTCCAAAAAAGAAAGAAATACAAACACGTGTAAGTGCACGTGACAGAGAGTGTTTGGATGATGAGAAACTTGAAGATGACATGAAATACTATACCATTTTCATCAAGAACTTATGTCATTTTTTTTAATCAGAGAAAGTGAGTTAAACATTGTGTTACATAAAAATTTGTTCTCCACGAATAGGAGGTATTAACTTCCACTAGTAATAAACCGTCACAGAAATATTCACTCTACTGTGAGCATATTTACAACAACGAATCCCAACAAGTGCGCTTCGGGGACAAAATCGGGAATTAAGTACTCATCTTGTTAGGCATTCTCGAAAAGCAAAGCCCCTTTCTCTTTCTTTTTCCTCTCAAAAATTGCAGTCATGCAAGCATAACGTGTGATCTACTTATTCTCCGCCGACAGTCGTCATTGTTGTGTATATATGTCGAGATCTTGGCGCAAAGTTTTTGTTTAATCTTGTCTAATTCTGTTCTCATATGTCTCCCACACGCGGGACCATGAGATGAACACAAAAAAAACAGGAGCTAATCCAACTGTAAGGATCTGTCTCTATACCTTCTGAAAATGGCGTGATCGATTTACGCGTTTAAAATCAACACACTGTAACGGGGTGACAATTGAATCATTAAGTGTGAAATAATTCGAATCGAAATTTTGTAAAGAAAAGATGATCAAACCGTAAGATTACTTTCGGTGACTCACGAAATAAGATTTGATGTCGGAGAAGATATACAAACCGGGACCTTGTAATATCTAGGATATTGATGAAAGACTTCAGACACTGTTCTCGCTTATTGTTTGGAAAGACGGAATTATTAACGCGTGTTCGATTAGCTACGAACGGGTACAGTGGGAATGAAAACAAATGCGTATTGCTTTAGAGGGTGAGAGATCAGTTTCTTGTGTTGCGAGGTCTAACTCTATTGATTTCTTCTTGCAAATAATTAGTTAACTTGAGGTAGTTATACAAAGTTTAAAGTGGATAATTACAGGCAATATATCACCTTTATTTCAGTCTTTCCGAAATCGATGAGTAATGAGCATTGGTCAATATTTTTGTATATAGCCCCGGCAGAAGACGGTTATTCGATTAAAACGAAGATTGAATTTGCTTCTTGTTTGTGTTTCGTATTTTATCATTATTGAACAAGGTGAAGTTAGGTATAGTGAAGGTAGAGGCAGTTGCAGAAAAACATTTTTTTTAATTTAATAACTGAAAATTAAAACCAGATATTTGTTTAGTATGACCCACTATGTGTGTGCCGAGCCTCCCGAAATAAACTTGTCTCGTTAGAACTAATATTCACAAACTCTAAAACTCAAATGTTAAATCAACATTTAAAAGGGCCGAGGAGTGACCACACTTTGTAAATGTTGCATTTAATCTTTTAACCAGCTGTACAAATGTTGAATCCAACAGGATGAAATGTTAAATGCAACATTTAAAAAAAAAGTGTGGTCACTCCTCGCCCTTTTAAATGTTCAAACAATTTGTCAGTTTTTGAGTGCATGAACATCATTAATATCGAACCATTATACAATAAGCATAAAATTCCTTGTGTTAGTAGATGACACCTGTTTTTTCAATATGATAATTTTATGATCTTTATGCTTTATGCATACGATGTAACAAGAAATTAAAAAGGAAAGAAGCGCCCAAGTTGTGGAGAGGGTAAACAATTTTGGGTGAAACAGGATACGAATCAGCTACTTCAGGAAAACAGTATTGACCGGTCAACTGTGCAATGATTTTTTTTTTTAAATAAATGCCCAATCCCTTACCACGGGCATATAATTATACCTCGTCTTTTAAGTACACCTATTCTGTTCAACTTTTGTTTGTACTTAATGAGAGCAAGAAGGTTATAACATCATGCAATAGTCATGCGGAACTTAGAAAACCGATTTTCATTTTGACTAATGCGGTTTCCCGCAAAACAAAAAAATAGCCTAGTTTGGTCAATATTCCCACATCCTCATAAATTCTAGGCTTCTGTATAGGCCTGTTGCATAATTTCTGTAAATCCTTGGTAACTGGGACATGAAGGTAAAAAACTAACAAACAACTTATTCTTTGTTGGTCAACGATCATATAAATGTATCATACCGTGATGGGACGAGTTATTAATATTATCATTGAGATTTTGATGGTTAATAAAATTGGAATTTGTTTTTCAAATATTCAAAATTAGACTCTGACTTGCCCTTAATTATAAATTGCCTTCAATAACAATATTCTGATATAATGTACCCATGTAGGAAAGAACGTGTACATCAAATTATAGGACTATCATGCTTTTAAGCTTAGCTTATGTGCTAGTCTTTTTTATGGTATAATAACATATCAAATCAATTGTTTTACAACATGTATAAATACGTATAGAATTTGTGAATTGTTTGTAATCTTGTGATTGTGAAAACGGACCATGCAAAATAAATAAATAAATAAATAAATAAATATTGAAAAAAAATCAGTTTAATTGTATACAGTTTTAGAATATTATTTAAGGATGTGAAGAAATAATCAAGAAGATATGAAGAAATGGTCACCTTGATAAGTTATCATTCTGGACATAATTATATAAAATACATAAATACTGCTGAAATGTAGGTGTTCTATGTGTATATAATAACATCATCAATATTTTGTTAAATGTGTTTACATTTTTTGTTAAGTTCACTTGGTTTAAACATCATTTTGGTAACTTTTTTAACGGTTGTTCAATTTGATGATGAAATAACAATAAATAAATAGAGAGAAAAGTAAATAAATGAATGAATAAATAAATAAATAAATAAAATAAATAAATAAATAAATAAAATAAATAAATAAATAAATAAATAAAGTCTTACACTCCTGCATCAAAAATAACAACTGAAAGGGCTAAACTAATCACCAAATAATAACACTAGTCAGAATATCTCGATTATTGCTCAAAGGAAATCGACATTCCAGACTGCTTCTCTCGTCTTAGCACTGGCCGCACGATCAAATTCAGTACGGCTTCATGGTTGCATGGATCCTACGAGAGTAGGACACATGATGGTTGTCAAAGAATCACTTTGTATCATTCCAATCCGGTGCTATTGTACTAAATGACTATTAATGCAAAGTCATTGCGTAGACTAGAAGAAGAGCGAGTACGTATACCGCATTGGTCGATTAATGTTGATTCTACACTGCCTTTAAAGGTCCCCTGCAATCCAAATGCATGTTGACTTCTGTTGATGCCTATTGGTATGTGCATCACCAGATCGCTAAATATGTCATGAAAATATGCATCAAATATTTTTAAACAATTTCCCAAAACATTTTCCGCACCGTGCTAAGCCCCACCCATAAAAATATCCTCTAAATCATCTTTATTCATATTCTTCACGTGCCATCATCATCCTGTGACCCTTGGGCGAAACAATAGACAAAGTTATTTACGTACTTTGATATCACTTTGTATACCTGAATATAACAGCATCACATTTTTTACACGTTAACCTCTCTGACAGCCTTTGATCATAATAGCCATTATTATGTCAGAAAGAAACATCTGCATCAAAACACATGGTGTTGTTGTAGACAGGTGTACGTAGTAATAGCAAACTATGTGAAGGCACATATCTCTATTGTTTAGCTCAAGGGTTAGAGAATGGTGATGTCACATGAAAAATAAGAATTAAGACGATTAGAGAATTTTATAGGTCGCGGACCCAGGGGGTAAAGCTCCGCATTTTTCGCTTGACAATGAACCTTGAAATAGCAACTACTTTGCATATGGCATTAGTTTAGCTGCTCCTCTGTATGCCAATAAGTCAATGCTACAGAGGGTAAAGATAAATGGCATAAGCGCGAATGCATGCGCAAGAATCTTGAAAGGTCAATCCGCTTGATATATAATGAGTATGTTATGATGATGCGACGAGCGTCCTACACCATAGAACACTTATCGAGCCAGAACGCCCACACTCAGCCACGAAAGGATGTTATAGATCGTGACGATCCGAACTATAAAAATATCGACTGTCTACAACGGGAATAATAAATATAGTTAAAGTTGTCCTACAGTCAAAATATACAGTGTCAGTGCAATTTCTCCTCTCTGGTGTGTGTGTGTGTGTGTGTGTGTGTGTGTGTGTGTGTGTCGTCTCGTGTGTGTGTGTGTGTGTGTGTGTGTGTGTCGTGTGTGTGTGTGTGTGTGTGTGTGTGTGTGTATGGTAGTGGGACGGGGTTGAAGGGAAGTTTTAAATCGCTTTAATTAGGATTCTTTAGAACGATTGGGAATGACTCGAACAATGGAACATTGCAGGTATGTGCCTGTAATTGGCAAATACCATTGAAACTTGTAAAAATATGGATGGATGCCTTGGGAAAAAATGAAATATGAGATTTAACCTCGCACCAGTGAAGTCTTAGAATGCTACTCAATTTTGTTTGTCCTTTTTGAATTCATGCGTGTACTCTTATTATTATTATTATTT